>CAVNYN010205856.1:0-31893 GCA_963692815.1 Nyctanthes arbor-tristis | reverse complement strand
CTCAAGGTGGGGGACGTTGGCTTTGACCTCTTCTAGCGCAATGGGAAGCATATGCGCAGTATGGCGCTGTAGTCTTCCCCGCGTCTGCACCCATACCTGAGCCGGAGGATGATCCGAAAGAGGATCCAGAGGAGGATATGGAGGAAGACCCAGAGGAAGATCCTGATGAGGAGATTCCTGAGAAGATTCTTCCAGAGATTGCTGAGGAGATTTCGAATGGGATTCCCGAGGAGGAATCGGATGAAGAGTTAGAAGAGGATGAGGAAGTAGAGGCTCTAGAAGACTCTGAGCTAGAATCAACCACCGCATGGGAAGACATGCCCCCTCCGCCCAAGAAATTTAGGGCGTTAAGCAGTTGGGTTAGTGACGATGATGACTAGAAATAGGAGAGAGTTTAGAGTAGTTATCATTGTTCACATAGTACATGTTTCTATTTCAGAGTTTTTCTTTATTTATTCTAATTGTTGAGCACTAGATGCTCCTTTGATGTACTCCTCTCAAAGGATTTTGATGAATAATAATAAATGAAGATTTTTCATGTTCTTTGAGTTATTCCTCTTTATCCTTTATTGTGTTGGAATATATATATATATATATATACATATTACACATATGCACCCTTCAAGTTACTGAAACGTAAATATTTATTTTGTAAGGAAATGGTGCACCCAACACAAACCGATGTGCTCTGAGAACTCATTAGGGTCATGCAAGGTATAGCACAGGCCCCAGCTCCAGCTCCGACACCAGCACTGGCACCAGCAACACCTGCAGCTCCCCGACGGTGTCAGTCATTGAACAGTTCCGTTGGCACCAACCACCGACATTTGACGGTGAGTGTGGGCCACTGGCTGTATATGAGTAGATCCGCACAATGGAGAAAATTTTCTGCCACGTTTCATGCCCCGAGAATCAAAAAGTCCTGTGCGTGGAATTCAAGTTGGTCGGTGGGGCTGGGCATTGGTGGGAGTCAGCGTCCCATACTAGGACTAACGAGGAACTAAGAAACATGACTTGGGCTCAGTTCAAGACTGAGATCACAGATAAGTTCCGATCTCCCAAGCCCTCCGTTACCATAAGGAGGTAGAGTTTTTGCAATTCATGCAAGGGGACAAGGACATCACAACTTACGAAAGGAAGTTTGAAGATTTGTCCCGTTTTGCCTCGCACCTGGTGAGAACCTAGCATATGAAGTTCATTAGCTTGCCTTTGATCTCCCTACCTATGGTGTGGTAGTGAAAAAGGCTCAGACGGTTGCCTACTAAGGGATGAAGGTTGGGGGATAGTCTGCTCAGTATGATCACGGGAAGAGGAAGTGGTTTGACATAGCAGGAACAGAAACCACAGATTGGGACAATACAAGAGGCAGAACACTGGGCCAAGTAGTGGTCAGAAGAGTGTTGCACCTCCAATGCCAGAAATGCAAGAAGCACCACTCTAGTGAGTGTAGGAGGGGGTAGAATGTCTACTATCGCTGTGGCCAGCCAGGCCACTTCTCCCATGAGTGCAGGAATGGTGGGCCAAGTATGGGCGCAGATCAAGCGAATAAGGGAAAAGCCAGGATCTTTGCCATGACCCACGAAGATGCTATGGAGGACCCATATGTGATAGCAGGTATTCTATCTGTCTCTGGCACTCTCGTATATATTTTGATTGACTCTGGTGCTACGCGTTTTTTCATATCTGTTGCATGCCTAGCTAGATTGAACATGGTAGGAGAGAAAACTGGTTGCGTACTTGAGGTTAGTATGCCATCAGGTGGATTGATACATATGAGATAGCTAGGGAAGTATAGATAGACTTTGATGGAATGATAATAAATGCCGATTTAAATGTGATTAATATGAAAGACTTTGACATAATTTTGGGAATGGACTGGTTAAGCGCTAATCGGGCTACCATAATTTGTCATGAAAAGGAAGTGGTTTTTCGTAAGAATGGAGACAAGGAGTTCAAATTTTATGGGTCAAAGATTAAGGCACTACCCCACCTTATCTCGGCCCTCAAAGCGAAGAAGTTGCTAGCATAGGCAGACTTCAAGGGTATTTGGTTAGCCTTCAAGGCAAACCTTTTGAAGATGTATCTTTGGACATTGTACCAGTGTACGTGAGTACCCCGATGTGTTTCCCGAGAGATCGGAAGAGCGTCGTTGCACCCGACAGATAAGTGGAATTTACCATCGACCTGGTACCCGGGACAGCTCCAATCTCCAAAGCTCCTTATCGGATGGCACCGAAGGAGCTGCAGGAGTTAAAAGTTCAACTAGAGGAATTTTTGGAGAAGGGCTTTATCAGGCTAAGTGTGTCTCCTTTGGGAGCACCAGTCCTGTTTGTGAAGAAGAAGGACGGGAGCATGAGAATGTATATTGACTATCGTGAATTGAATAAGTTGACGATTAAGAACAAATACCTACTCCCGAGAATTGAAGATCTATTTGATCAGCTGAAGGGAGCAGCTGTATTCTCTAAGATCGACTTAAGGTCAGGTTATCACCAGCTGAAGATCAAGTCAGCAGATATACCTAAAACGGTGTTCAAAACCCGATACAGGCATTATAAATTTACCGTAATGCCTTTCGGCCTGACGAATGCTCCTGCGGTATTTATGGACTTGATGAACCGTGTGTTCCATGAGTATTTGGATCAGTTTGTTATTGTGTTCATCGATGACATCCTAATATACTCGAGGAGCTTGGAACAACACATTGAACATCTAAAGACCGTGTTGGAAACTTCGCAGAGGGAAAGATTGTATGCCAAATTCAAGAAGTGTGAATTTTGGCTGGATCGCGTAGGTTTCCTAGGCCATGTGGTGACTGCTAAGGGGATTGAGGTGGACCCCACTAAAGTGGAGGCTGTTACTGACTGGTCTTCGCCTACCAATGCCGCTGAGGTGAAAAACTTTCTAGGTTTGGCCGGATATTATCGACGATTCATAGAGGGTTTCTCCAAGATAGCGGGCCCAATGACACGACTCACCGGAAAGGGTGAGAGGTTCATTTGGACAGATAAATGAGAGCAAAGTTTCCTAGAGCTGAAGTATTGTCGATATTAGATGGCTCCGATGGCTATAGGATCTACAGCGATGCATCAAAATTGGGGTTAGGATGTGTTTTGATGTAGCAGGGTAAGGTGATTGCCTACGCGTCTACTCAGTTGAAACCCTATGAGGAGAACTATCTGACCCATGTTCTCAAACTCGTCGCTGTAGTACACGCTCTAAAGATCTGGCGTCACTACTTATATGGGTGTAGATGCGACATTTATACTGATCATATGAGTCTCAAGTATTTCTTCACTTAGAAAGAGTTAAACATGAGGTAAAGAAGATGGTTGGAACTAGTCAAGGATTATGACTGCGAAATCCTATACAATCCGGCGTAAGGCTAATGTAGTCGCAGATGCCTTGAGCAGGAAAAACATGGGTCAGTTATCAGTACTCGGTACAGTCCAAGACCAGCTGATTAAGGATTTCGAGAGTTTGAGGATCGAAGTAGTTGCACCTTAGAGATCGGGATTAGCAGTGATTGCCAGTTTGACGGTCAAACCGGACTTAAGAAACCGGGTTGTTATGGCAAAAAAAGATGATACATTCCTGGATAAGCTTATAAGGTCGAAACAGGGAAAAGGAAGGGGTTTGAAATCTCCCGACGGCGCTTTGATATTCAATGGCCGTCTATTCGTACCCAGAAACAATGAGCTTCGGGATGAGATTTTCACCGAAGCTCATTCCGCCCCATAAGCGGCATACCCAGGTGGCACCAAGATGTACAGGGATATGCGTGAAACCTTCTGGTGGAGAAACATGAAGGGAAGTATCGCCAAGTTTGTTGCTAAATGCCTAGTGTGTCAGCAGGTGAAAGCAGAGCATCAGCGACCGTTAGGGTTGCTGAATCCTTTAGAGATTCCGGAGTGGAAATGGGAAAAGATTTCTACGGATTTCGTAGTAGGTCTCCCCAGATCGGCAAGTAGGCATGACACCATTTGGGTTATTGTAGACCAACTCACAAAATCCGCCCATTTCTAGCCAGTCTGTATGAGTCTCCACTTGGATCAGCTTGCTCAGATTTATATCAAAGAAATTGTGCGACTCCATGGAGTTCGGTATCTATCGTATCAGAGAGAGATCCTCTGTTCACTTCAAGGTTTTGGAAGTCATTACAGATCACGATGGGCACTAAGCTGAAGTTCAGCACAGCTTACCACCCCCAGACAGATGGACAGTCCGAAAGGATTATCCAGATATTGTAAGACATGCTGAGGGCATGTGTTTTGGATTTAGGTGGTAGTTGGGAAACTCATTTGCCGTTAGTAGAGTTTACCTACAACAACAGTTTTCAGGCAACTATCAGCATAGCCCCATACGAAACTCTATATGGCTGATCATGCCGTTCACCAATTTATTGGGACGAAGTCGGTGAGAGGAAGATGTTGGGGCTTGAGCTAGTCAAGAAGATAGTTCTATCTATTGAGAAGATCAGGGCAAAAATTAAGGTGCTTGAGAAGATCAGGGCAAGGATTAAGGTTGCACAGGATCGACAGAAGAGTTATGCCAATCAGAAAAGGAAAAACATGGATTTCTAGGTCGGGGAGAAAGTATTTCTTAAAGTGGCGCCAATGAAGGGTGTGCTTCGTTTTAGTAAGAAAGAAAAGCTGAGACCGAGGTACATCGGGTAATTTGAGATATTGGAAAGAGTCGGAAATGTTGCGTATCACTTGGCATTGCCTCTAGAACTTTTGGTAGTATGTTGTGTATCCATGTTGAAGAAGTATGTTCGCGACCCAGATCATGCTGTTAATGTTTAGTCAGTTGAAGTACGGGAAGATCTAACCTACAATGAAGCAACGGCCGCCATACTTGATAGAAAAGTACATATTTTAAGGAATCGAGAGATTCAGTTAGTTAAGATCCAATAGGGGCGGCCACAATAGCGAAGAGGCTATATGGGAAAGAGAAGCGGATATACTGGAGAAGTATCCGGAGCTGTCAGAACAAGTAAGCTAAATTTCGAGGACGAAATTAAATAAGTGGTAAGGGGTTGTAGCAACCGGAATTTTTCATATTTTGAAATTCTTATTTTAAAGAATTTAAAGAAATTTTAGCGTGTCGTTACCACCCTAATCCATATTTCGTAATTGGTCACAATAGAGGTTTTAAAGAATTTGCATCGCTCGTCAAACTTCCTTTTAAAGAAAGATGTAAGCTTATGATTAATTGAATTTTGTTTCCAAATAGTAAATTCTAGTTCAATTAATTATTATTTCCGTCATCTAAGAATTTCCCTAGTCTGGCCCAAAATTCTTAAGTCTAAGACTTACTGTTTTCAAAGCCCAACTTCTTGTTTATTTTAATTCAAGCAAATTTTAGAGCCCAATTTGACGCCCAAATCATATTGAGTTTAGCCAAATGTGCCTTGGACTTTGTCTCCTCTCAAGACCCACGTTGAACCAACTGAGAAATCTCAGATTCTCCTAACTGAAGGTGTCGTTGGAGGAAACAGCAAAAATCTTCCCTACTCCCCACTCCTCTGATTTTTCTTGATCACGAATCTTATCCGATTTTCCTCATCTCCCACGTTCTCTTGTTTTATATATATATATATATATATATATATATTATACAGATACATATACCCAAAACCAGAACACACAGCACTCGGAAAAGCACTCTGAAATCACACCCAAAATTTCCAGCAGATATTACACAGCAATTACATACACAGAAATCCCGTTACACATGCACACACTCATTCTCTGCCAATTACACTTACACCTTCACATTCAGCAAAGCAAATCCAGCCTTTTGCAACTACATTACATACACTCAGAAATTTTACAGAAGGTATACACACACTGGGAAATTATATTCAAGATACACGAATACACACACGCAGCGGCAGCTATTGCTACCCACCCTCTCGAACCCCGGAGCCGACCCAAAATTTAGCCTCTGACCACCTACATTACTGCCTTTTCCAATCCCTTCCACTCCAAAGATTCAGCCAACAAATCACTTCAAAAAAAAAAATAGAAGCAGAAACAGAGAACCAACCACCGTGCAATCGCCGGCCACCACCACCCTTCGGCCTATTGTGTCACAATTTCAACAGAAATCAAAGCCAAGAACCCATTTAACTAACCATTCAAAACTGACATAAGCTGAAGCCTTGGACGAAATCTTTTGCTCACTAAGCCACTGCTTCTCGCGACGCGAACCCGGCTTCAAACACGTTGGCCGAAACTCCAACCTGCGACCGCCTCTGTCGCCTCGAACCAGGACCACCACCATGAACCCATCATTTGAACCAAGCCATCGCGAATACCCTGAGCCAGTAACCCTCCTTCATCGAACCCAAATCTGTACCCACGCCACTGTCGACCGTGAACCCACGAACCACGCAACGCATTGACCTCCTTTGCACTCTCAAACCCGCGAACCTTTCGCCCTTTGGTTCTCCCTCGGTCGTACCCTCTCCGATTCACCATAGTTTCGAACCACTCTCGAACCCATCGCCCTCCAAGGGCGGAGCTAAGAGGGGCCATGCCGGGCCCCAGTCCCCTTAAATTGGAAACCATTTTAGTTTGTTTTTTAAAAAAAAAATTATATGTAAAGGTAATTTAGCGATGCGTAATATACGTCTCACTCTTTTGGTCCAGTCCTATAATAACTCCTGACTCCGCCATTATCGCCCTCTCTTTCACACTCTGCTCTTCGAACGAATTTGGGTAAAGGGAGTTAGGAATTTGGATGCAATTCCCTTTGGCCTCAAGTCCCCATGTTCATTTTGGGTTAAATTTGGTCCCTCACGTTTCAAGAGACTTAATTTCAGTCTCTATGTTTTATTATCATGAAAATGTGTCTCAACTCTTTTATTTCAGCCGATTTCTGTCCCTGTAGTTTCATTAGTGTTTAAGATAACCCAAAATTTTCAGTCTGGTCTGTTTTGGTCCCCATTGGTTTGAAAAACTCTATTTCAGTCATCAAAATTTTATAGTTATTCATTTCAGTCTCTAAAGATTTAAAAGTTTATATTTTGAGCCAAAACTTTCAAAGTTTATCTTTTCATTTCATACTTTTATTGGATATAAAATATTTTCAAATTTCTAACATTTAAATTATTTAATTGCTAGACGAGGAGCATAACTTGACGCATAATTGACTGTTTATTAGCTCAAACTCAAAGGGGAAAGCGAAATTCAGGTAGATTCCTATTCAAAGTTATTTCCAAAGTTATATGCGCAAATTTATGAAAAGTTGATGCAATTACATATTATGTGTTATGCATGTGCTGTATGTGATTTATGGAAACATGAAAAGTATGTGCATAATAAAGCTTACCTTAATCGGGAGCCCACAGGCATAGACAATTTGCTTGTATTAAAACAAGCCCACTAACATAATTTGCATATGTATATGTGTTAATTGCTTAATATGTAATGCATGTTTAAAAAGGTTTGTACGCGGGAATCTATTGAGTGTTTCTTCGAAACACTCACCCTTTATTTCAAACATTTCAAGGTCTGGAGATTCGATCAGCGATGTCAATTGAGTAAAAGAAAAAGAAAGAAATAAGTTGTTTTCGTTTATTGGTATTATTAGAAGTTATTTAAGTATTATTTCAAAATTCAAAGATTGTGTAAATTTTTGACAATGGATTTATTTTGTATTATTTATGAAATACTAGTGTTTATTTTAAATAAGAAAAAAAAATTCCACACTTATTTATACAAATGTTTAAGGTTTCCACACTTTAAATTGAGATAGAATAGATTTAGTAGCGTCTCGGGTGTTCAGAATTCGGGGTGTCACACAACACTTCCCTTATGAACTTATTACCCAACAGTTTGTCCACCTCTTTGGTCAGAGTTTCATACCTTTCGCCATTCAAGGGACGTCTTTTCTGCTTCACGGCCTTGGCGTTAGGATCGATGTTGAGCTTGTGGCAGTCTCGCTTAGGTTCAATTCCCTCTATATCCACGTGAACCCATGCAAAGACGTCTAGGCTTTACTTTAGAAAATGCACGAGCTGATTCTTTATTGGTTCTTCCAATCCTGCGTTGATTTTGAGCTCCACTTCTGGCCTTGCATCACCTACCCTAACAGTTTCGAGGTCATCACTAGGGCAAGCTTGTGCCCTTGTCTCTCCAGTGCTAGGTCTAGGGTGTGAATTTCTAATGAGGGTGCCACACCTACTTTGTAGTCCAAGTTGCATTCTTTAGCGGCCTACTCATCACCTCTTACAACGGCCGTTCCATGGCAGATGGGGAGCTTCACAACATAGTGGAATATAGAGGTTGTAGCTTTGAGCTCGTACAAAATTGGTCGTCTAAGAATAGCGTTATGGTTTGAAGGTATGTCAACAATGACGAAATCCGCCATGATTCTCCTCTTACAAGGTTCGTCTCCTAGCTCAACAAGAAGTGTGATCTGACCCTTAGCCTTGACAAAATCTCTAACAAAACTGTAAAGCCTGATTCTGTAAGGTTTCAGATTCTTTAGGTCAATTTTCATCTATTGAAAGGCCTTCCAGTAGATTATGTTTACAGTGCTGCCATTGTCCACTAAAGTTTTGTGGATTTTGATCCTGGATACTGACATGGTGATAACGAGACCATTCGCGTAGGGATGGGTCTCGCGTAGGGATGCAACACATTGTAGGCGTACTCGTTGCAAAAAAAAAAAAAGAAAGAGCCAGTTTGAGCGGTAGGGGCTTGTGCCGTGAGTAAGTGATAGCAATTCTGGGCTTCTCGCACGAGGCCTCGCCTTTATCTCTTCCATGGCATGATTTCCGTTGACAAGCGTGCAGATCTCAGCTAGAGGATGGTTCTGTGGAGCTCGGGCATCGAAGTCTGACTGGGGACGAGCTTATATGTCCTGCCTTTGGCGATTTGCTATATATTCACCCAGGAATCCCCGTTCGATCAGCTTCTCGAACTCTTACCTTAGGTGCCTATATTCGTCTGTGTTGTGGCCCACAGCTCTGTGATATTTGCAATATTTAGACTAATCATTTTTCTTCGTAGGCTTCTTTATGGGCTTTGCCTAAGGCAGAATTGGATCATTCTGGAGAAGATTGAAGATGTACTCAATGAAGGCATTGAGCTTGGTGAAGGGCCTGGAAGCAGGTAGCCTCTCATTTCTCCGCTGATCTTTTTTGATTTTCTGATCATTCTCCTCGTCTTTATCTGGCTGCTCAGGTCAGAACGCCCTTCTATAGCCTCCTCTGTGTTTATATACTTTTTAGCTCACCTCAAGAGTTCTTTGTAAGTGCTTGAAGGGTCCTCATGCTTTGCCTACTAAAAGCGGGTGTCTTTGTAAAGGCCTGATTTAACTGCTATTAAGAGTGACTCATCCGCCACCTTCTTCATTACCACAACTTGCCTGTTGAAACGGTCTAGGTGGCTCTTGAGCGGTTCTTTTTTTCTTTGCTTAATCATCCCAAGCATCTCTTTGGGGGTTGCCCTAGCCTTGGATCCCATGAATTGTGTTGCAAATTCTGACAAGAGTTGCTCCAAGTTGTACATGAAACTCAAAGCTAAGTTTCCAGAGTAAGTGTAAACGCTTTACACATTATAGCTCCCGTCACGTTTTGGAGATCCATCCAGGACACATATCTGTAGAGGTGAGCAATAGGATATGTTTCACCACCATAAGTTCCAATTTGGGGAAGCTTCATCTTTGACGGCATGTCAGCCTCTCGAATAGAAGGGACAAAAGGAGAGAGTCTCCCCCATAGGTCGCCAGCTCATTTTCCTCCAAACTATTTCTGCTCAATGTCGCTGAGTTGTTTCCTCAGTTCGTCCAGCTTGTGGGCTTGCTGAGGAGCTAATTGTTGACTTGAGGGGTCCTTCGCGGTGAACTTGATGCATAACTATAGTGAGGAGTAGGTGTTGGTCTTCTCCTTCTTTGTCTTCTTTCTTTCTGCTGTGGGGGTTCTAGTGACCTCGCTGTGGTTGAGGTCCCAACCTTGTGAATATGCTTCGATCTCGCTACTCGTCTGGAAGGGGTTGGTTCAGCTTACGCGTTGGGAGTTGGTTGACTGGAGGCTTGAGTTGGAGTGAAACTTAGCCTTCTTCTGGCATATTCTCTTGGTGGATTCACCCTCGTGGGTGTTATTTCTACTTTTTTGGCTCGCCGTGAAGAGTCGCTATGGGAGAATTCTGCCGTGTTTCATGGGGAAATCGACGGGTTTTGCCGCTGTAGTCACCAGATTTCTTGGGCAAGGGCCTCCACCTACTGTCGTAATGCTTTTGTTTTCGATTTGGCGGCCGGTCGTGAGGGTCCGGAAGCTGCTGCGCTTCTCTGACTTCTGAATCTAGGAGGTAGTCCCACATCACTACTTCTTGTTCTTTGCCTTTGAAAATGTCTTTGAGTCATCTTTTTTCACTAGAGGTTACAATAGTAGTCACCATTGAATTGATGGTGTTGAGTTGTGGCTGAAAGATGAAGTTGACGTTTGAATGTTGCTTGTTGCAGCCGTAGTTGATGGTCACAGGTTGGTGAACATGGTTAAGAATGTAGAGGAATAACATATAAATATAGGAATTATTTACAAAGCCAATGTAAATGTGAAACTACCCCTTGATTATTTTGTAATCGTTCAAGTTTAATAAGCTATGAGCCCAAATCTCTCTCTCTCTCTCTCTCTCTCTCTCTATATATATATAATGTTGCTTGGCCTAAATACCCATTATTGTAGATACAGAATTTCCAGCCGAGGATCTAGAATAGAATCACAGAATTATATTTTTTTTCTTTTCTTTAGGTGATTAACGCACGAGAAATATTTCCTTCCATTCACAATATAATTCATTCTTATAGAGATTCTACCCTAACTCCCTAATAAAGAATTAAAGAGAGCAATTTAGATTCAACGAATTATATCTTACGTGGTACATTCAGTCAATAATACACTAGCATCTCTCCATATACCCTGTAGGGTGTAGATCTGATGCGTGTCTTATTGGTTTTATATATCACGGAAGATATATATCCGTTGTACCTAAGCAACCTAAACTACTCCTTTCTGGTAAATTTTTCTAGCTTTCTTTCATGGTTTATGCATGTAGTAGGCTTCACTAATGGTATGGCTTGTTGTATATACTCTTTTGCTATATGTGTCGGTTCCTCTGTAAAGAAATTTTCGTGCACACACACTCAATTGAAGTCACCATTCAAGACTCGAGCCTTCGGCTAGTGTCAAGCACACACTTCCCCAACTCACTCAAGCTCCAAAATTTAGCACCATTAGCTGTGTAACTCATGGCCTTACTTGTGCCAAGAACCGATAATTGGTTAGAAAAGCTAGAAACACTACCGGTACAGCTCGGCCACGGTCGAACCCATGAGCTTCTTGCTCCAAGTCGACCTCACCTTCTTCAATTTCTTGTAGTGTTGATTCCATGCCTTGAATCAATGGTGAATCGGGTTGAACCTGGTCAAACTATTTTTAATTAAAAAATTCAAACATAAATGCTAAATTTCATAAAATTGGCAAAAATTAGTTAAAATTAGTTAAATATTATTAATTTATTCCATGGGCCAGAGGTTTGTGCTCCAGTGGGACCGTAAATAACCAAAAAGGCTACCTTAGCAGACATGTTTAAGGAAGTGATGTTTTTATGTTATGTCTTTATACAAAGATTACAAGAAATTTAAGGATGAACAATGAAAAAGTTTCTCTTCTTGTTCACCTTTTCTTTTGTTGATTTGGTGATGATAGAGTGGATATAGACTAGGGCTCAGACCACTACCCAACAACAACAGCAGTAACACTCTCCAGAAGCCGATTGACCAACATTCTTTGAATGAACCACAACAACAAACCACCAAAGTTGAATATATATCAAAAGAGGAACAAAGCAGTTCCACAAAGGAGGTTTTATCTATACAGAAATATCCACCAAGGGAAAGAAAATAGTATATTTCACAAAAGCCAAGTCTAAAGAAAACACTCTCAGGTTTCTGTATAAATTATCATCCCACAAGGTCCCTTATTTATATAGGTAAAAAGGAGTTTGAATTTCAAACAATGTATAAGAAGAAACATAATACATATTATCCAATCCAATCTCTTAAGATAATCCAAAGAGAGAATTCAAACTTTGTTGGTCATACGAAATTAATCACTTAAACAACAATCTGTTAAATCCTCCAAAGTAGTATTAATTTGTCTCAGTTACTCGATTGTGGAGTTGGGTTTTATTAATTCAGTCTTGGGAAGCCTCTAAATTTTGTCATTTAATTTTGCCTTGGTTCATTGTAATCATTGTCCCAGGTTTATTGGGTATCAACAATCCAACAAACCTCCACCTTGATACCTAATAAAAAATACACAAAGTCAATTTTTGTTTAATCTATGTGCCAATTCCAAAAACTAGAAATAAAAACTTTACCATTCGACCCGAACATTTACCACAACTTGCCACCAACAATTTATAAGCAAGCATACAAACCTTGGAGTGTTAATCTTTCCCACTTCAAATAATTCAAATACAGAGAACTCGACCCCGTATACTCACTAATTGGTTCATTTTTACAACCACTTATGTCACCAGGTACTTCTGCCTCCGCCTCATTTGAGGTTTCCAACTGATGAGGCATTTTGTGGGTACTAGATTTTCATAAATGGAAATTTATTATTTTAAAGCTTTTAAAGAACTTTAAACGTGTCTTTACCACTCTATTTGTATTATTTCGAATATTTTGGTCACGATAAAGGTTTAAAGAGCTTTGCATTGCTCGTCTATTTTATTTTAAAGGAAAATGTGAGTTCATAATTGAATTTCTAGCTCCAGTCCAATGATACGATATTTGCAAACATTCGTGCATGATGTCTAATTATCATTGGGTTAATTCATGATCCAACTTTTAGTCCAAAAGTTCAAAATTTATATTTAAGCCCAAAGTTTATTTTAACTTGTCTTCAAAGAATCCATTTGAGTTCAATTTTAATTCCAAGTCTAAATTCAATTTCATATACAAGCCTAATTTCAATTTAGCTGTTTTAAGCCCAAGTCATCCCAAGCCCAAGTTTTAAAGCCCAAAGTAAATAAGCTTAGCCAAACAAGCCTTATAACATTTCAACACACACATTGAAAACATCAACTATCTTGATTAAGGCTGGGAATGAAAAATTGACCTGCCCCACCCGCAATGGATCAGGTTGAGTCAAGTTAAAGGGGTGAATGGGTTGGGCCGTGGGTGGAAAATGGGGAACACGTAGGATCGAGTCGGGTTACAGGTTGAATGGGTTCAACACGTTGAATCCGCTTAACCCGACTAGAAAAGCCCGAGTCAGGTTAGACCTGATTTATTTATCCATTTATTTTTTTTTCGTAAAATTTTTTTTGGCCGTTTGCTATTTGAATTTTCCATTCGACAATTTCACAAAGGCTAAAACTATGCTGATACAATTTGACAATTTTTCATCACTGCAAGCACACTTGTCATTCATCAACCCTAGACCTTCAAATTCAATTCCTCCATCCAGTGCTGGTCTTCTGCTGCCCCTACCATTGCCGAGCTGCTGTTGCCCTTGTTGCTATCCCTACCGTGCCCTTGATGTCCCTACTGCGCGGCTGCTGTCCCGTCCCTGCCGCGTTGCTAATAAACTACATATTTGGGATCATTGCTTTCGTTAGATCCCTTCCTTTCCTACCTGTTTCACTAAAGCTTTTAGTATTTCATTCTTGATCGGTTTCTTCAACACCTCCTGAAGGAACCCTTCGAAAAATTCTAGATAATTTTTCACATATTCTGCTTTTTCCCTCACAGAAGCAATCTGCTTGGCTTTGCAAACAAGTAGATATGTTAGTTTTTCTAGTACAAGTCATAGTATGGCATCCTTTATCTCTTTTTTAATTTGCTCCTAGTCATACAAGTTACAATAAGAAGACTACATGGATTAATCAAGAGAATTTGTGAACAAATAATAATATTAATGATTCAAGAGTCAAGACTACATGGATTAATTTTTTTGGCATTTTTGGGCCTAGAGTCAACCCGATCGGCTCGAGTAAACCTGGATTGACTCGGGTCCTAGTGCAAGATGTAGACTCCCACCAGTGACCGGCTCCTCCAACCAGCTTAAACTCCGCATATAGTACCTTCTGGTCCTCCGGGCAGGATATATGGAGGAAAATCTTCTCCATAGTATCGATCTCTCCTTAGCGGCCAAGGGTCCGCCTTCACCACTAAAGGTAGGTGGCAGATGCCTACAGAATTGCTCAATAATTGGCACCTCTACGCTGGTGCCTGAGCTGGTGCTGGGGCCTGTCTCAACTCTTATACGGCCCTAAGTAAATCCTGAATTACACTTGATTGTATTGGGCATACCATTTCTTTACAAAACAAATAATATATATGTAACACTTGAACATATAATGACCAACACAGCAATAACATAAGAAATCCACAACTCTTAATAAACCGAAAAGGATGCATTCATTAGAACCAATAGAGTCTTTCAAAATGAAACATCATGTAGCATCATACGCTACACAACTGGAAATAAGGAACTATACAACTAGAAATAAAGCATGGTACTAGCTCTGTACAACCTAGATAGGAACTATACTATCATCCTATCTCTACTTCTCGTCGTCGCTGTCGTCCTTGCTTTCTGAGCTACTCTGTGCCCTAAATTGCTTCGGTGGAGGGAGAATACCCTCCCAAGTGACACAAGACCCCAACTTAGAATCCTCAACAATCTCCACGTCCTCCTCAGGATCCTCCTCAAACTGAAACTCAAACTCATCTTCCTCCGAATCCTCCTCAAAAGATCCTCTTCCTCCTTAGGGTCTTCCTCCTCTCAATCCTCAATTGGCATCACCTCAACTGTCTGGGGCTCTGGTGTAACCTCATACACTGGCTCAAGTTCAGGCTCGGGTTCGAACTCAGGCTCAGAATCAGACTCTGACCCTGACTCGAGATCAGCGAACCCTAACTAGTACCAACCCCAATAGGCTACCAACCTCTCACTGAAGGTATCAAAATCTGGTGCCACACTGAGTGACGCATTCCACTTCTCAAACATAGCTCTAGCCGTCAACCACTCTCTACCTCGAAAGGTAGTGATCAAATGGCAGACAGAGAGCTCTTCACTAAACTCGAAGTTCAGGCTAATGGCTTGAGGACGAGCAAGTTGATATCTCTACACATGCTCCTCAATAGACTTCCCTGGGTTACGCGTAAATTCCATAAATGCTCCGAATACACTCCCAACTGGGATAGGATAACCTCTAGCTCCAGCTGCCATATCTGTAACACTAGTTATGTAAAGGTCCAGTTTAAGTGGGGTCTACTTAACCAAATTTCGAGGACTAAAAAACAAGAAACACATTTATTAGTCACACTTTAACATATTACATAAAATCAAACATATTACCAACTCAGCTCAAATACAAAAATACTTTTACAACATCAACCATGATAACATTAAACTTTCCATCGTATCTATCACATATCATTATTAAAACGGATGTGAATATTCACACTCATGCTTTATACTATATCCAAATGGCATCTTGAGATTCTAAAATAGAAACTTCATCGTGAAACTGGCAGCGCGAATGGCAGCGAGTGGCAAACTTAAATTAGAACAATTCACTATTTTAATGCTTAACTTTTACGTGAGTCTACAGAAACGTAAACTGCGCTCTGATACCAAACTGTAACACACCGAGTTCTATGAACCCGAAACGCCACTTGAAATGCTCCTTTTATTTTAAACTATACGGAATAAAATTACTTTGAACCTTGTGGAAATATTTTTTTTTCTTTTATAATACTCCAAAATTCAATTAGGTCGGAAAGCTTAGAATGTGAAACACACTTTATTGAATATTCAACAAAACTAAACCCTTAGCAAGGTAAATAAAGTAAGAGTTTACATATTCAGTCAATAGAAATTAAATTACATGCCAATCCCTTAACAAAGTCTTAAACGAATAACATTTAAAATTAGTGCTTTCGGATTATAATAAAAACGTAATGTTTAATAGCCACTGCCACCGGTCCCGCAAGCCGCTCCAACACCTGAAAAGGGTTTTAGAAAAACAATGAGCATTTTGAAGAAACACCCAATAGCCTTGGCGCATAGTTTACAAGTTGCAATACTCACTTTTAAACAATCGTTCAACATATGATTTAGATAATCCCAACATGTCAAAACATATGCTGTCGCGTAGGCTAGCCAATTGTCATTCAGCTCGTGAGTATATCTTATATAACGTACTACTCAGGGCCTATCAAGCTTGATCATACTACCATAGCATATCTTACTATCCCGTGGGTATATATATAAAATCAACATACTATCGCGGGTAATACATATTGGTATTACAAACTGAATCACATTCAACTCAAATCACATGTCATAAATTGCAACTCAAACATTTCACTATTTGCACATCACTTGAAAATAAAACATTTAACTTTGAGAAGTAGAGACTCTCTTAATTTCACAATTGAGTTTGAGCTCTACGGAAATTAAACTTCAAAGGATCAACTCGCCCAGTCTAACCATATGAAATAAATTCTAAGTTAATAATCGAAAGATTTGCTTAAAATTTGCTAAACTTTAAATTTGAATAATAATATATCGTTTAAGAGTTCGATGTAAAATACGATAAATGAGAAGGGTCCTTGTCCTGATAAAAAGATTATTTGAGAGTTAGAACTTTAGAACGACCAATTTTGGCAATTTAGGAATTAAACTATTTAAAATTAGAAGGTTTAGGGACTGGAATGGATTTTAACACAGGTATGAATCTAACAAAGAACGAAGGACTTGAGAGCAATTATTATACTATTATATCTCCCAAAATTGGAGTCAGGAGCAGAAAATGATGGCAGATAGAGAGGGCGACGATTTGGGTCCGATTTAGGGTTGGGCGAGGTTGATCAAGGGCTCATAGTCATGAAGGCCGTAATCAAGAAATGGATGGTTGCATATGGAGGTTCGATTTGGGCAAAGGGGTCGCGGGTTTAGCAGAGGTGGTCGCGGTTTGAGATGCTCGAAGGTGGTGGGGGTGTGAACTTGAGGTCGCTGGCGGCAGAGAAAGATGGCTGCGGTCAAGGCTAGAAGATGCAAGACCTTGGGTTCAACGGGTGTTCGTTTGGTAAGCTTCAAGAATTCCGGCCATCAATGGAGTTTTCCGGCTATGGCAGCGGTTTGCGGGTTCCAACTTGGACATAGAGGTCACTGGAAAAATGAGATTTCAGCATTTTACGGTAAGATCAGTCGAAGATTTCCATGGGTTCTGTTTATGTTCTAGATTACATATGTCACTTTATTTTTTATTTTATGAATTGGTTTGTATGTTTGGACGAATGAGGTTGAAGGGCACGAGGCAATGAGTTTCCATAGGTTTCAAATGAGATGAACGGATTCGGCTCAAGGAAGTGAATGCACAGTGGCTGTTTCGTGCACGACGCTCTTCCGATCTTGTATGTGAATGTATGAAAAACATTGGTTGTTTACATTGTGACGTTGGATGTTGGATGTGTATCAAAACTGATGAACTTTGTTTGATTTTTCACTCGAAATGATTGAAGCTAGAAACAAATCACATGGGGTATAAAAACAAAATTACAGAATAAAAGAAAACTTACTGATTGTGAGATCAAGCACTGACTGAGATTTTGGTGTTTATCCTTGTTTTCCAGAGTGGACGATTGCAGAAAAAATTCTGACACTTTTCATGAAATAAAATGCAGCCGTGAGCAAAGGGAGAAAAATATAAGAAACTGTGCATAAACTAAGAATCAAACTGCCTGGGCAGGACGTGGGCAGTTGGGGAAAAAATTAGAGGCTGTTTGGCTAAGCTTAAAATTGGTTAAGAAAATTTGACTTGGCTTAAATGGCTAGACAAACTGCGTCAACCATCTCACGCTAACAGAACCGAAATTACTTTGAAAGTTGGATTTGCATCTATTAATTTAAAACATGGATTCATGTTGAAAATTCTCGACTCATGAATGAATTAACAAAACCTAGATTTTCGCTTTTAACTTTGAAAATTCAATTTACTCAGAGCTAGATGAGCGTGAGGCATTAAATTATTTCCGTGAGATCGGAAGAGCACGCAATAACAAATAATAAAGGGAAAGCAGGTAGCGATGCGACTTAACTTAGTAAATTTGTAAGAACTTAAATTTTTATTTATAAAAATTTCCGGTAGATACATCATGGGCAACTAAGTCTATTGTCTCAAGCTCACTGTCTTCCTGTATAAGAGTAAGTTACGGAGGTGACTACGTTTTAGCATAAATTTGATTATTCTTACGATGGGCCAAACCTAAGAGTTGTTGCTTCTAATGACAATCAAATTGAATAAATTATTTATATTTTGGGAAATTCAGACAATGATGATAACATGGGGATGTATTGAATTTGTGATAGGCACTTTCATAAGTGGATTTTTATCAGATGTTGAGGATTGAATTTAAGAGATTCATATGTAATGGAGGTTCCTCTGAAATCATGCATGTTGGGTTGAGATAATAAATATTGATTGTACGCAACTAAATGAGGTTACTTTTGCTGCTAATATTGTTTATCAAGGTTTGAGGACTATTGGATCAATTTCAAGGAATTTCATAACATTATTTGGGGTTCGTATTTCCTAATGATCATGATATATTGGTGATTGATTACACATTTGGGTTTTATAAATTATGATAATATTCACGAGTTTTAGGGATTGTTCATTTACTTGCTCTTCAAGGTCATTACCATACCTTCACGGTGGCAATCATATGTGGTTGAATTGGAATATTGACATTATTCCAGAAAGAGATTTCGATTTTGAGATTATGTATATTTATGATGACAACATTTTTGGGTTAATATCATTTGGCCTTTTGGAGATGGGAAGTAATGATTAATTGGGAGAAAGTCAATGGTAAGAGGCTTGAAGTGTCTGCCAAAATTTATAGGGGAAACTCTGCCAAAATTTTTATAAAATTATTTTAGTCAAAAAGTTCATGCAGTTTCAAGTCAAGTTTTTAGCTTGCCTTGGCGTGGGTCCAGATTAAGCTGGTATCCATCGTCGGCTCACGCCACGTGTCAGGTCTAGTAGGATAGCCTGGGACGGAGTGTGTCAGCAACGCTGCCGCGACTACCACCGCCTGTTACCGCCAGCTGCCACCACATTTTGCCCCTTTCTTCATTTTTTTCCACAAATAGAAGCCAAAATCGAAAGGCCAAAGAACCTATCTAACTTACCTTGGCCGAATTCCTGTGACTCATCAGAAAACATATGGTTTTCGCAGGAAATTCTGAAACTAAATCGCGACCTTCTTTGCCATTTGAACCGATTTTCAAAGCTTAGAACCTTACTGCTAATAGAAAACGAAAGCCATGAACCCCCTTGAACTCACCTCACCCAAGACTCGCCAGAACCGTTGGTTTTGGCTGGAACATCGAACTCCCGATTCGAACCCAAACCTCAGCCTCGCGAACTCTCTGCTCTTCTCGAGCCTGCCTTGGCCAATACCTGAACACCATTGGTTTTCCCCTTGCTCGACCCCAATCGCTTCTTGCTCGAACCCGGACTCCATTGATCGTCCTTCTCTCATTCTCATACTCTCTGTCGAGCGAAATGGAAGAGGAGCAAAAATGGAATTTTCATTTAAAAGACCAAGTCAACAATAGAGTTTATTTAAAAGACCAACTTTACATAAGTTTTGTCCCACTAATCAAAGTTTTGTTCAACTAACCAAAGTATTAAAATAAAAGAAATCCCAATAATAAAATTACATTCTTACCCTTTTTCTCATTAAGAATATAATTCTGCTTTCAAATTAAGATTAAGAAATTAAACTGCATAATTGAATTAAATAACTTCGTAATTAACTTTTAAAATAAAACTGCATACGCTATCTAAAATTGTCTACTTAAATTAAAGTTGGTTAAAGTTGGTATCTGAGCCATGCAAGATAGTTTAATTAGAAATTATAAATTAGAAAAAAAAATTAATATGATAAAAATTATAAAAAAAGAAAATATAATGAAAACGTAATACCAAAAAGTTTAGAAAATATAGAGAAAAATTTAGAAATCATAAATAAAAACTTGACAAAAATATATGAAGAAATGGAAAAAAGAAAACCTAAGAAAATAATAACTGAGAAAGAATTAAAAGCTATAACTAAATTAGGAATTAATGTGATAACAAAACAAATAGAAAAATTTATAGAAACCCCAACAAGAGAAGAATATGTAGAAAAATTTCAGAAATTAAAATTAGAGAAAATAAATATGAACGAAGCTATAATACCATCAGGACAACCATCTTCAACAATTATAGGACAACAAATCTATCTGGGACAACCACCACCAGGAACAAACCAAATTAATCAAAAAGAAGTGTCGAGTAATATGACAAGAAGAACAAATGTAACAAATAGACCAGATGCTTATATGCCACGAAAACAAGATCGGAAATACTCTCCAATTAAATTTTCACCTGAACACCAAAAATATTATACAAAACCAAATAATAATTACCCTAATCAATATACACCTGGGAGAAGTATGGAAACCCAAATTAGTTCGGAAGGAAAATGGTTAGACTTAGGATGTGTACAAGATGTAGACCATGAGTTAGAATTATGGATGAAATCTATGGCAATGCTAGCATACACTAGAGAATTAACAGGAAGACAGTTTCAATTAATGTTAGAAAATACATTTATAGGAACTACAGCAAGATGGTGGAAAAATAGTAGTGAAGAACTTTTTGTATGCATAAACTACATTAATAAAATTCCTTTTCAAGTAATTCTCTATTTTCTGTTTTCCATATACCTACCTTATTATAAAAAAGAAGAACTTACATAATACGAGAAATAACATAGAAAGATCATAACTGGAGAAGTAGCAGAGAAGATCAAAACTGTTAAAGAAGATCATCAGAATGTATGTATAACTAAAAACTTCATATAGATACATATGAAGTCATAATATAATTAATAGTACTCTATTTATGTATGAGTTCATGAGTTATTTTTTATCAAACTATTTTTAAAAGAGTACACTCAGATGTAGGAAACGAAACTGAGTTGTGCTGAAATATTTTGAAGTATTATTGGTTTTCCAGACGTACCCATAGGCAAAATTGATTGCTACTATGAAAGTGGGAGGGCTTAAAAGAACACAGAAAATAGGGTGTCTGGCTATGTCCAGCTTGTCCACCAAGAATAACCGAAATATTTTTTGGTAAAAATTCTTCTAAAAACAGATTTACAAAGAAGCGTGATAGACCCATATGTAGAAAGAAGTATTGCTAATTATATGTGATAGATTATATATCGTCTTTAATACATCATTTGTTTGTTTCACAGTTTACATACTCAAGTTTTATTTCATGTCTGAAGAAGTTTTTATTAATCTAGATGAGTTTATGGTAAATGAGTTTAGTAAATTAAGAGACCAGATTTTACTTTAGTTGATAGACATGGAGAAATTTTAGGAATATTTTATCAAATATTAAGTAGGGAATTAAAAACATCTAGAGAACCACCAAATCCACATTTTAGTACAGCTATACCTTAAAAAAATAAATTTATCACTGATCTAGAAGCTAAAATAGAAGAATTAAATATAATAATTAAAGGGAAAAAACCTTATCATATAACAGTAGATTTTATACATTCTACCATAATAGTTTGTACTTACATACGTAAGAAAACTGAATAATCTAAGTTTATTTAGATTAATTACTTTTAATTATCTTAAACCAAGTTTATTTAGATAAATCACTCTTCATTTCCTTAGTCATAACCGCAGAGACAATATTAAGGAATTGTACAAGTGTTTACTTTTATATATCTATAAGGGATATTTTAGTAATTTAATATTTTATATAGTATCTAATTTAATTTATTCCATAATATTTTGGTCAATGGTCATTTGCACAAAAAACTTTTGGGATGTGGTCAAATCAATAAAAACCCAAAAAAAAATTCGATTTAGGGATTTAATTGAATATCATTTGCACTCCAAGTCCTGGAGTTACGTTCTATATTATTTCGGTCCCTATGGTCTGTTCAATGTTTTATCTGGTCCAAATATTTTAATTCTATGGGAATCAGCCTCACAAAATTCATTTAGTCGATTTAAGTTCCTGAAATTACTATTTAACTCATTTCAATCACCGTAGTTTTAAGAGTTTCAGTTGGTAGTCAAGTATTAGTTTTTGTCTATTTCAAGTCCCTAAAATTTTAAAAATTTATATTTTGAGTCAAAACTTTCAAGTTTAGTTATTTTACCCCAAATTTCAAAGTTCACACTTTTATTTTAACTCCACACTTTCATTTAGTTTTCAAATATATTTGTTGCAAAATTTTTTACTTTAATCGCTAATTATTTTGATAGATGAGAAGCGAGATTTGACGCATGATTAATTTACCACTCTAGCTCAAACTCGGAAAGGAAAGCATTTAAGGTAGATTTCTTTACTAAAGTTGTTTTCAAAAAAGGTGCACATGATTTATGAAAAATATGATGTAATTATATGTTATGTGTTTACACATTTGCTTTATGTGATTTATGGAATTAATATGAAATTATGCACATAATATAGCTCATCTTAATCACGATCTCACATACTTAGCTCGTCATGTTGACGAGTCCACAGACCAGGGCGGAACCAGCCTAAGACGTTGTTGGGCTGAAGCCCACTAAGTTAAAAAAAAAAAAAAGCTACTATTCCACCATATGGCATCACCGATTCTTTCATATCGGAAGCTAACGTCACTCTTCCATCCCACCACTGGCTTCTCGCAACCATCACCACCATCTTTGATGCATCATTCCATTTCTTCAAACTTCACCACGATCAACTGCCGTTCCACCTCAACCAACTCCAAACAATCAAACCACCACCTTCAATCTAGAACCCAAATCTCAAATCACTGGTTAAAAAAAATTGAAAAACAAATCACATACCCTTTAACAATTTCAGATCTAGGAAACAGAGAGAGCGACAAACGATCACAATTTCTGGGGCAACTTCAAAACTATAATCAGCCTTGGCTGTTGGTATTGTGAAATCCATTAATTGTTGTCGACAGTGGCTTAAGGAAACGCATGAGATTTGGGGGAGAGAGAAGTGGCGATGGAAAATTAACTCAAGCAGCAAAAATGGTGCCGTCTTGATGGTGGCGACGTTGGTGTGGAGAAGAGATCGGGAGGTGGCAGTTAGGAATGATTGTGTTTCTAATTTTTATTAGACTACATAAAATATAAAGAATCAAGAGGTAAAAATGTAACATGTACATGTATATCTACAATTTCTCCGACAAAGGTGTAAATCTGCAATTTTGTTGAAAATTAAAGTACGGGGCCTAAATTCCGCTAATTTTTTTTAAAATTAACCCACTAGTTCTAAAATTTCTAGTTCCGGCCCAACAGATAATTTGCTTGTTGAAATGACAAGATCACAGATTTAATTGCATGAGTATATGTGTTTATTTGCATAATATGTATTGCATGTTAAAGTTAGTGTGCGGAATCTACTTAGTGACTCTTTATTCTAAAATGTGTTAGGTTCTGGAGTTGGCGGCAACTCCGCCAGCAGTGGCAATTGAAAAATTGATTTATTGTTTAATTGTTAAATAATATTTACTAATGTTTGAATAATTACATACTGCATAGTTGTACTTCAAAGTTAAACTATTTTGTTGACAATAGTTTTATTTGAAACTCGTTTTTGAGCAATGAAATGTTATTTTAAAAAAAAAATTCTGCACTGTTTTTGTAATTATTTAATTGTTTAATTCCTGCATTTGAAAAAGAAAATGTTACATATTTCACATGTAGAAGATTTCTAGTACTTGATTCCTCACCACTAGTGATATAAATGTCATTCCTCTTCACCCCAACACATACTAACTCTGAACCCTTTTACATCTTTCGCATCCCGTTACCTATCTCACCCGTAATGCCAATTTCCTCGAATTTTCCAACTGATAATAAATTCATGTCAGCTTCAAGAACATATTTGACCCCTTTATAATGTGAGTATATAACCATTGTCAAAATTCACAAATCCCCCACATAGAGTATGTAATTCCATTAAAAGCACAAAGATGGTCACTCTTAAATTCATGCAAATTTACAAAATAATTTTTATAGGATGTAACATGATATGATGTCGCAGAATCAAATAATCATTCACATAAAAAGAGATTTTTCGGTGAAATACAAATCAACAGTATCATCAGCATTTAACATTATATAAACTTCACCATATTCAACATTGGAGGCAACGACAACATTAGACTCCCATCTACTTTCTCTTCCCCTTTCTAACCTCTTTTTTTCCTCTACTGGACAATCCCTAATGAAATGTCCAGACTTTAAATAGCCATTACACGTCCTTCATTTCGCCCTCGACTTGGAATTACCCTTACTTCTACCCTTTCCTTTAACACCCTTATCATCAGAGTCATCATTCTCTCAACTCTTACGATATTTATCATGATTCTTACCATGCTCACCTCTCACAATGCGGACCTCACCATCACCACTACTTCCTCTCTCTTGTTTTTCATCTCTCAACAACAATTTCTGACTCTTCAACGAGTTAATAACAATATTAGAAGTTAAAAGAATCTCTAGCATACTTGATCACATTTTTCGCATCTCTATATTTTTCAAGTATAGAATTCAACAAAATAATAGTGTTATACTGATAAGACAAAGTTTTACCACAATTAACAATGTCTTGCACAAGTTTTTTGAATATATCAAGATTATCATTAAGATCTTTCAATGGATCAATTTTAAAACTAAAAAAACCTTTCAAGCAAGTACAATTTATTGTGAGTATATTTAGACACATAAAGTTCTTCCAACATTTTCTATAGTGCTTTACGAGAAGTATGTTTGCCAACTTTACTTAGCACATTATCAGATATGTGTAAAATAATAGAAATATATGCCAATTCATCTAATTTTTTTTCTTAGCATCATCAATATTGTTAGGAAAAGAATCATCAAAAGTTTTAGAAACCTTTTATTGAGCAAAAATTTCTTTCATTTTTTGTTGCCAAATAGCAAAATCACCTTTACCATTAAAAGCCGCTAACTCAAAATGTGCTACCATGTTGAAAGAAGTGTAAACACAAAGTGACCATAGAGTAAAATGAATGCACAAAAAATTGTCAAGAACTAAGCAAACAATAATAATGCTATTTTGTACCCTTACAAGATTCCGTGAGAATCAAGTTTTCAGGTCAAGGGAAGACACAAAGCACGTGGCCAAGAAAACAACTACAACAATCTCAACAAAAAATATCCAAAGCACACTTACTCAAATAATGACATATAATACAAAGCAAATAATAGTAATTCCTAATCTCACACCCGTTGGCGATATTTTATTGTGAAAAAATATATGGCTGTAATTAACTGCAATTTAAAAGAGAAGAACATAATTCCGAGTCCCCTATCACGAGTCCATAGAATAAGGAAGTTGAACACCAAAATGCACCAAGCACGCCTAAATAGTTACTGGAAAACAATCAGCCCAAACTTCAAAATTCCATCGGAGTCTCCAAAGTTTGTACAACAACCACCTAAATGCAGCCTATTGAACTCTTATCACAACACCACCGGCTGCACAGCCAAACTCTCCGTACACACATGCACGTACTATTACTGTGAACTACAGTTCGTCAGTCACCAATCCACACGACGTCACTGGAAACCTCCTTTACCGCCACCACACCAAGCAAAAGCCCACATTTTGCTTGTCTGTCCTATATGGTCCGTTCACCGGAAAAGTGACCGAAAGTCTGTCAAAAAAGGAGTTGCAAGTTCGGGTTTCTACCTTCTTCAGGAATTCCAGCAAGTTTTCTTCCAATTCCGATCCCAAGCACTTACCTTAGGCTCTGATACTACTGTTATGTTTTTATTTCTTTGCAAAAATAGAAAGATTACAAAGGATTGGAACTTAAACTTCGTACAAAGATTACAGGAAATTTAAGAAAGAAACAACGAAAAAGTTTTTCTTCTTCTCCTTTTCTTTTGTCGATTTGGTGATGATGGAGTGGATATAAACCAGGGATCAGACCATTACCAACTCCAACAATGGTAACACTATCCCCAAGCTGATCGACCAACACGCTTTGAATGAACCACACCAACAAACCACTAAGGTTGGATATATATCGAAAGAGGAGCACGACACTTCCACAAAGGAAGTTCTATCGATAAGGAGATATCCACCAAGGAAAAGAAAAGAGTATATTTCACAAAAGCCACTAAGTCCAAAGAAAACAATATCAGGTTTATGTATGAATTCTCATCCCACATGGTTTCTTATTTATATAGGTAAAAAGGAGTTTCAATTTCAAACAATGGATAAGAAGATCACAACAAATATTATCTAATCCAATCTCTTAAGATAATTCAAAGAGATAATTCAAACTGTGTTGATCATCCAAAATTAAACATTTGAGCCACAATCTGTGATATCCTCCAAATTGGTATTTATCTCAGTTACCCTTTTATTAATTTAGTCTTGAGCCTCTGCATTTTGTAATTTAATTTCGTTTATTTGCATTGTCATATGCATCATTACCCTGTGTTTATTGGGTATCAACAACCCAACATTTTGCACATTTCGTGAAAGGCCAATCAAGTTTCCCATGTAATTGCAAAATTTTCCTTCGATAATTTTCTAATTAGATTAGGATGAGAGATGTCCCAATTTTCATTGTAAACATTGTGAACTGTAATGTTTGATACGAATATAACGAAATTTGTTTGCAAACATTAAAAATAAATAATAATATATATTAGTCCAAAAAATCATCATCACGTATGAATCTTTTATGCTTTCTACTTTAATATTAGCATACAACTCATGGACTCAACAAACAAATCCTAACAATTTCCATGGTTTTAGAAATGGATTTTTCGGTTATTGAAACCAGAAAATCTGCTCCTACAAGTTATTAAGAACGGATTATATCGGATTATTTTAGACTGTTACAAATTTTAAGGAAGCATCTCATTGGGACTGGACCCTAAGAAGGAAATAAAAATACTTAAGGGTAAAATAGACAATTCAATAATATAGCCAACTCATCCAACACTTAAAATATCAATTTGAATGCCTTCATTTAAATAATTGAAAACCATCATCAATATTTTGTGGGTTTTCCATGTGATACTTGGGTCTTTCTATTTCCCTTACACAAAATGTATTTCTGTTATTATTGTGTGGCTTCTGAGTTTCTTTAGCTCTTCCGATCTAAGATTTCTGGGTTTGTCTTCTGGTTGGTTTTTTCATTCAATTGCTGAGATTCTGTCAATTTTGTGGTTTCAGTTTAGGTTATCAGTGGTTCGACATGCTTTGGTTCGACTCAGTCCAATTTAACTCGGTTTACATCCTCCAACCCGCCAATCGAACTGTTCCAATTATATCCTCTCACAAACTGACCGAACCAAACCGGAAAACCAGCAAAACTAACCAACTCAGTCTGGTTTGGTTCGGTTCATCGAGTTAACTTGGTTGACTCGGTTAAAATGCCCACTCTTAGTTCTCACATATTATCTGACAATTCAAAAATTTGTTGAAGGTTGTCCAATAAAGAATCAATTTGTGTTCTGTGAAGGGAGAGAATAGTCGGTTGAGAATGAGATAAGGGAAGAAAAGTAAAGACGTAAAGTAGATAATTTAGGAATAGTAAAGAAACTACATCAAGAAAAAAATAATAAAAAAGGAAATCTAGTACACCAGTGACGTCACCAGCAACATCATTAGTGAGCTTACAATGTCTCAACAGTGGCGAGAAAACACAAAACCAGACAAATTTCTCTTATTATTAATATATATAGATTATGAAGTCCAAATTTACCAATGAAAGAATTGGCAGAGAATATCGGTTCAAAACATCAAAGTACTTTCACCAACGGAAAATTGGTTCTAGATAGGAATACAACTTCGTCAACCAAAAACCCGCCATTGATTACCAACGGAAAATATTTTGTTTATGAAACTTAGGAACAGAATCACCTTTGTTGAAAATAATATCACATTGGGCAATAGAAAATCAGCTGGAAATATAAATACACCTTCACACACTGGTAACTTGTTGCTAATCTCCAACGGATTCCAACAGAAAAATGAAAAATTTTCGTTGGTAATTTTGATACCAATCAGCCGTTCATAAAAACAATGACGAATTTGTTAACAGGAAATTGGTTGCTTAATAACAACTGAATTTTCTGTCAGCAAAAATCCATTTCTAACACAACAATACCAACCAGAATTCAGTTTCTAAGTGATTTATATATCCATGCATAATATTAGGTACAAAATATCAGTTGGCGAAAAATGCTATACATTTACAAACAGAAAATCCGTTTCCAAATACCAACAAAATATTTCAGTTGGAAATTTTCTGTTTGTGGATGTGATTTATATTGTAGTGAGAGTCTATCATTGAAAGAAGGCAAACAAAGTTTCTTATATTCATACTACACCTTAAATTAAGGAGGTTGTATTGAACTCAGGCTTTTGTAAAAGACTTTTTCTATTGCACTGGACCTCCATGCGACCCGCTAAAATTGGGGGCTGACCGCACTAAAATCTAAGCCTAAAAAGCCCAAAGAAAAAAATTTTAAGAGGAAATTTGGAAAATTACTATAAATTGCATCATATTTAGAAAAATACAGCAATAGTGTGAAATTTACAAATCATCACGGCATTACGGCACACAGATCCTATTTTTATTTCTTTACACCCTTTAATACTAGTCTTGAGCCGAAAACAATATATATGCTTACCTTGCCAATAGACTAGTGGATTTGCGATTACTTTTGTTGCTTGGGGTGGTTAAGAAGTACGTGTTGGGGAGTAAAATGTTATCGATGAGGCCTTGATGAAATAAGATGAGAAATTTAATTTGATGATATATGGTCTAGTGCAAGGAAAAGAAGAAAAAGTGACAATGAAAAAAAAAAAGAGAAAAAATAGAAAAGAAAATTTTGTACGAAAAAAAAGTTGAGATAAAGGGGTGAGTTACCTTTGAAGGTTGTGGTATGTTATCAATGTATGGTTGATGCTATAAGTTTTAAAAGGATGAAAGGAGTGGTGGTCTCTCTTCCGATCTCTTGAAGGTTATGAATTTGTGGTCCACTAGATCCAACGATTCATTAGTCTCACTTCTTAAATTTTCCTACCTTAATCCTTAACATCGTTACAACCCTTAAAAGACCTTATGATTTGTGTCATGTATGTGCACCTAAGTGGTGGAGAATGAGAAATATTGTAAGCCTATGGTAGAACTCTCCTATTGGACAAAATTTTGAACGTAAACATTTAACTTTTAAACACTTGAGTGAAGAATGAACTTATCTGTAAGGGTTGGCCTATTCGGTTTATGTCATTTTAGGTAAAAGCTTTATGTTTTATGATTCTAATAGTTGCTTGAGGATACTTGTTTATGACATTTTACGAGTTTCGAAGGGTTAATCTTTACTTGTGAGAAAAAAATGAAGAAAAAAAAAAGAAAAATTCTTAAAACTCTTGCATTGCTTTGGAGACTTTTCATTAGGCATGCTACCTTGATTTTCCATAAGCTAAATGAAGACTTTTCATTAGGCATGCTAATTTGATTTTCCATAAGCTAAATAGTCAGTTGTTTGCCTTATGTGTGGCCGAAAGAGTCTAACAGGTGTTTTTGTGTTTACGTTTGTGGTTTGTGTTTAGTTTCTAGTGTTTTCTTTTTGAGTTATTCAATGACGAACAACGGTTTAAGTGTGAGAGAATTTGATGAGTGTTTTATTATATTATTTAATTTCTCCATACTACTCTTTTATTGTATATTTTGTTATATTAAAATATTTATTTACGTTTAGTTTGTTTATTTGTTGTAGGACCAAGGAAAAAAAATCAAAACGAATCAAGTTCGGGTGTACTTTGCAAAAGTTTTGGAGCTTGGGGACCAAAATGTCAGACAACAAAACATGAAGGACCAAAAAGAAAGGACAAAAAAAGAGAAGCCTTGTGCGGCCGCCCTGCTTTCCAGTGTGGCCGCACCAACGTAGGAATTCTGGACAAAAGACTTAGTGCGTCTCGTACAATTTACTAGTTCGCCCGTAGCAGTATTGCAGAAACAGAGCAGAACATTCGGTACGGGGTGCATCGCCCACTTGGTGCGCCCGCACCCCCCGTGTATGGAAAAAGGACGCGATTTTCCTTTTCTTTTTGGACACCGTCTTGGGCCAGAGATGAGGCATGATTTTCAGGACACTTTTGAGGGGTTTTGAAGAGCTACAAAAGAGAAAAAGAAAAGCTGGAAGAGGGGACACACAACTAAGAATAGAAGATTAAAGAGAGAGATAAAAGATGACGATCAAAGATTTCAACCTTGAGATCGATATGAGTATACAAGGCTAAGGCCTCCTCTACTCAATTCAAGGGGACATTGATGTCTAAAGATTTATTTTTCTTTTAGCATTTTTCTCGACGTTATTTCTACTATTTTTATTTGGGATTGTTGTGATTTTCGACTCTCTAAGTTTATGATATCTTTGTGATTTTTTTCGATTGGGCCCTTTGAGTTTTGATCGATGCATCTTGTTATCAATTGCTATAATTAAGTTTTCAACACATAATCGTTGATATCCCTAATTCATGTGTAGCAACTACTGATTTAAATCACCAAGGATACCACAACCTAAGATAGTAAAACAAGCTTGTGATTTTTTGTATTAATCAAACCTATTTTTCTTGTTCTATATATTAGTTTTGCATTAAATTTAGAGAACTCATTCTAAGTTGTCCAAAAGCTAATAATATAATTCAAGAGTTTGTTTGAATTAGTTATCATTTAAGGAAAAATTCTGGTAATTGGAGCTTATCATTACCTAGGGTTAGAAATCTCAATTAAATAGTAGAACTAAGTTTCAAGAGCTTAAGAATTCCAAGTCTAGACTCAATCAAACCGAGAATTTGGTGTTTATTCTCATTGATCTTTTCTATTTAATTTATTAGTTGCATTCCTAATTAGCTTTTCGATTTAATTCTTATTTGTGATTCAATTCTCAAACCCCTATCTCTAGTTAATATTCAGTTACTTAATTTATTCACCGTTCTATGTGGGTTCGATCCTTACACTGCTTCTACATTTTTATTTAAATTAAAATAAGGAAATTTATGATTTTGATGCTTAGCGACAACTCATTAAAATCCTTACTAGTTACTACCTTTGTGAGATCGTCTCAACTTTCTTTCAATCTATTCTTCAAATTTTGACATCTTCAAATTACTTTGATTAACAATATATATATATATATATATTTTTTGGTTGTAACCATGTAAGTGGTACGTAATGTAAAAGTTTGTTCAACATAATATTACATTTCTATACAATATTTTTTATTTAATTTAAAAATAATAAAAGTAAAAGTTAGCTGTAAAAATTTATAAAAAGTCTTAAAAGTTCTTAATCAAATTCTATAGAAGTTTTTAGAAATTTCAAAAAAATCCAAAAAAGTCACTTATTGTTCCATACCATACGTAAAATTTGTCCACTCAAACTCAATATAATTCAAAAACTCCAATGAATACACACCATTAACATTTTGTCATCTTATTTAGATATTCTCATTTAAAACTCATGTATCCAATTAAGTCATGCACTTAGCGTGCCAATGTATTTTTTCTCATAGTTTGCTAACTCATTATAGAAAAAATTAAAACAAAAATTGAATATAGAGGTTCCTGAAAGAAGCAAAGTCTTGTTAGCTAGAAGTAACCTAAGCTCTGTGTTGGCATTAAATCAAAATGGAGACGATTAGGAAGAAGGGTTCTTTTTTCAAGTATTGATTAAGAGAAAGAACAAAGCTAGAACAAAAATAAGACG
>CAVNYN010205850.1:0-25334 GCA_963692815.1 Nyctanthes arbor-tristis | reverse complement strand
AAAGAGTTGTGCTACTTGACCAAAATAAAATATAAAAATTTAAATAAAATTAACACATGACACAATTTTATTTTTCAACACATTACATCACATTTTCATCAATAGTTATCACAAGACGCATATCTATTTTGTTATCCGTCCACTCATTTGTTTGTCCTCGGATCAAGTCAACTAGGCGGATCAAGTCAACTCGGCTTGCAGGTTGTATTGTAGGGAATTCGAAACCATTTTGCAGTTCATTTTTGTACGATTCCACTTCAAGAAAAAATGTAGAAAATTGGAAATCTTGTGTAGTAAAGACTGTAAAGTAATTCACAGTGAGTTGCATTCTACTGAATGGGCCACGGACATTTTGAATAGAATAGGAAACTGACACCAATAGCACCTTTTAGGTAGTGTCTAACTATTGTGGCACTGGTTCAGATTTCAAGTTTGACTCGAAGCGGCTTGTGCTACAAGTACGGCTGGGGTCGGTTCGAGTTGCTTGGTGAGCCTCTTAGGTTGGTTCGACGAAGTCTAGTCAGTAGTCACGGTAGTTTAGGCAAATTTTCCCGTTTGGATTTAGATCCGAAAATTATTTTTAATCAAGACATTAGAAAGTAGAAACAACAAAGAAAAATATAAAATTATAGGTTTACATTTTTTTTTCTTATTTTATTTTATGAGGGTTGTCACTCTTTGGATACCTAAAAAATTTTCGTCAAAAATATTTTTGGAACAAGTAGTGGGTTCCATACTCTTATGTCACAATCCGGATAGCAGCTTTATGACGACATCCGTTGATGTAGAGACAGACCCGATAACTGACATTCACCTATAGGGAGTCGATTACCTTTTTTATCAGTTCATTTAAAAAGTAAGACCGATACATAGCGACATAAGGTGTCATCCAAAACATACTTAAAGATTTTCATAATGTCAAGTCCACAGGTCCCTCTGTTAGTGTCATGCCCATGCCGATGAGGCCACAACTCACAACTTCCTTGAATCAAATGTCTTACAACTCAAGTAGTAATTAATAGATTTGGTTCAAATGGTTTAAATTGTAATACAATAATTAGATACTCATGTTTCGAATGAAAATTTTCATATTCGAACTAAACATATTCCTCTCTTGATTTATCTGCTTTCTCATAAGTCATATATTCCTCTTTGAAAAAAAAAAAAGAAAAAAGGGGAAGTTGGGTTGAAAAGTAATAGAACCCTAACACGTGACATGTATGTATCAATCGATCAATGTTCAATTACATTTTCATTTCGTATAATTCCAAAACATTTGCATTTGCAACAGCGTGGAAAATCTTCACAGGTACAAATCCTTGAATACACCAAAGATTCTCTCAACCGACGATATTTTCTCTTCTTGTTTGTACCTTTGTCTCCTCCTCTTCTGCTAGTCCCCCAACGTCACTGCATCACTCTACTGCAATGAAAATTCCGGGGGACATGAAATCAGAAAAACTAACGCTAATTCTCATAAATCTTGCCGGAATTATGGAAAGGGCAGATGAATCTCTGCTTCCCGGGGTGTATAGCGAAGTGGGCGCCGCCCTGCACACCGACCCAACTGGTCTTGGATCCTTGACGCTCTTCAGATCCATAGTTCAGTCTTCCTGCTACCCACTGGCGGCGTATCTCGCCGTCCGACACAATCGGACCCATGTTATTGCCCTCGGCGCCTTCCTCTGGGCCGCCGCCACTTTCCTCGTCGCAATTTCTTCCACCTTCGTCGAGGTAGACTTCAAATCCCCTTCTGCATGCACCTGGATCGTGCTTCTATCCCGAATTGAATGTGATTGCTATTATTTTTTTACCTTTATCTTTCACTTTTTCTTGTTTTCTAGTTGGCTTCGTTGCTTTTGTTTTACGCTAATGTTTGATTCCTCTTTTCATATGTAGGTTCGTGTAATTAAACTCTTTCTCACCAAAATTTGGATTTTACTTACTAATTAGGATTTGATAATCTATTTTGGGATCATCAGCTTATCTTTCAGGTCTTGGATTAGGTACTTTACAACTTTACAATGATTAATTCTCACATTAAAACAGAAAATACTTGCATTGTATTGACATAATAGAAAAAATGATATCCTTGATACTTTAACAATCAATTTTCTGAAGTGCAATTGGGAAAAATTAATAGATTTTGAAGGAGAATGTTTCCAGAATGCTAGTTATTGATGACTAGAATTGTAGAGCGCTAGAGCTAGTTGCTGGTATCATTGGGTTGATCTTGGGAAATAGATAGCTTTTTTTCTCCCAATCTTGGTTTCTTTGGGGTGTTTTACAACTTGAAGTGACTGTCCATGTTTATAGGACTTTAGGGGAATGTAAAGAGTATATTTTGTGGTAGATATGTGTTCTATATTTAGATTTGTGTTTGACCTGTTGTACTATGATGTTTATCTTGTCTACTAAGTATTCAAACAAATTGAGGAGCAATTCCGAGATTGTCAGAAAGAGAAGACTTCATTGAACTAATTAAGACATGATCTTATGATACTGGACCTATGTCATGCAGAAAATGCACAATGTCAAGGTGGAGAAGAGTTTCTCGATTGACCTGGTGCATGAAATGAATTAGCGGATATGTTATATGTCGACAAGCTGGCAAGTGAATGTCCAAGAATTTCACATGCATTGCATTTTTGTACCCTGCATTCACTGACCTTGACAGATCAAGTCCCCACTCTCCCTTTCTAAGTCTAAACCATTCCAGCCTTTCTTCTGTAACAACATATTTCTTTTTTATTTCTGTGATGATGCCTTTCTTGATTTGCTGTTTCTTTTCAACAGATCGGAAGGTTCAATGAATCATTTCAAAGATAAATGAAAAGAATCGAAGAAAAAAGAAAAAGAAAAACACCCATTTTGCGATGGAAAATCCCTATATCTTATTGCACAGTTGACCATATGCGTACGTTCTCCCATGCGAGAGGAGGGGAAGGAGAAGTATCAATTCAGTAATTCAAGGATGCAAAATTTCTGCCCAGAGACAGACCTGCCATTTGGTTAAGAAGAGCTTGTATACCCTCATTCATTTGTCCTGAAAAGAAAAACTATAAAGGAACAAAAAAGCAGAGAGTAAAGATCAGGTGGCGTAAACCAATTATCAGTTTTTTTTGGTACTGTTGATAGCTTTTATTAAATGTCTTTCTCTTCCATATATTAAATCGCAGTGTTATAGACTTTAGCCACGGCATCCTCTTGAGCAGGTTGCAATTTCTACGACGCTCTTCCGATCTAACGGAATTGGACTTGCAATAGTCACGCCAGCAATTCAGTCGCTTGTTGCTGACTCAACTGATGAAAGTAATCGAGGCACAGCTTTTGGGTGGCTACAATTGACTGGAAATTTTGGTTCCATTATTGGTGGACTTGCTTCTATCCTCATAGCATCTAAGTCTGTCATGGGAATTCCAGGTTGGAGAGTAGCTTTCCACTTAGTTGGACTATTAAGTGTTGTTATTGGTCTTTTAGTTCGCCTTTTTGCCAGTGATCCCCGCTTTTTTGATGGAGACGGTAAAGCAAAAGATCAAGCTCCCCAAAAACCGTTCCGTTCAGAAGTGAAGGACCTCATAAAAGAGGCAAAAGCAGTAATAAAAGTGCGATCTTTCCAACTACTAGTTGCTCAAGGTGTCTCGGGATCATTCCCTTGGTCAGCTCTGTCATTTGCCCCAATGTGGTTGGAGCTTATGGGCTTTTCTCACAAGACAACAGGAATGATCTGGACTATGTTTAATGTTGCGGGCGCACTTGGAGGATTGTTTGGAGGAAAGATGGGGGATATCCTTGCCAATCGCTTACCAAACTCTGGGAGAATTATTCTTTCACAAATAAGTTCTGGCTCTGCCATTCCTTTAGCTGCGATCTTGATGTTGGTATTGCCCGACGATCCTTCCATGGGAGTAATGCATGGCTTGGTTTTCTTTATCATGGGATTGTTCATATCATGGAATGCTCCAGCAACTAACAAGTAAGGATCTTGAGACCCCCATATCTGTGTTCATCTCACTATAGACCAATCTTATTTGTTGCCTTTGTTTCTCACTTTGAAATTCATTCCTATGCAACCTACTTAAACTGCCTAACTCATGGATTTACAGGTTTAAGTTCAAATGACATAGACCATAATCAGATTTTGAACTTCTACACACTAAACACTAGAAATGATAGCGTGAAAAGTTCTTGAGGGATAATTTGTGAACTTTTTCAATCCAAGTCTAATTGATCAATTGAGCTGTATTTTATGCATTCTGTCATTGTGCTCCTTCTGAGCCAGATGTTGTTGATACCTTGGGAAAAATCTAATTTTTGGCATTGAATGTAAATGGCCCATGTATTTGCTAATGTAATTATTCCATTTCTAATTTCTGTAAGATCTAATGTTCCGGGGAAAGTTTAGAAAGTTCTAAAGTTCTACTTGAAGGACAATGACTTTCAGAGTCTTAGACTGGCTACATACTGGATAATCTTGGGACTATCTTAGAGTAAAATGAAAATCATCCTTCTTTCTGATGAATGTTTGAACCTTCACATGTTCTTGTTGACAATAATTGAAGAAATCCGTAATTAGAGTTTTTAAGCAATGTATACAGGGTCCATTTAGACTACATAAAATTAAATTGTTGTTTCACTTCTCCCAGGTTGTCTATGACAATGACATGGATAGTGCTTCTCACACATCAATTAAAAAAATAATAATGACACAAATCGATTTATGATTGATGCTTTCATACAAGAAAGAGGAAATTAATCAAGTACGCAAAAGAGAAGAGTTTTTAATTCTAAAAGTTAGTTTCAGATTCTCAATGACCCACTAGGTATACAGGTACAAAAGCATAGCGAATATGCAAAGTAAAAACGTGTCTCTCTTTACAAATATGTCTTAACAACTTTATCTAACAGGACGATTGTTGCATGCTTGATGAATCAGAATCTGACCTTATTCTCTTCATTTTCAGCTCCCTCTATCTTATATGTCCTTTCTTCCTCATTTCACTGGTTTCCTACCTATCTGCATTCCTTTTCTCCTCTTCTCTTCTCATTTGAGTTACAGTAGTGTTTAAATGCCTCCCGGTTGAAATTGAAATTCACTTATGTCATTTAGTTAAGATGTAAACACATAAAATAACTATCTTCCTTCATTTGGTCATGTGCTCTATATGTAAGCAATCAAGCTGTGTAGAAGTAAAATATTCATAACATTTGATTAATACTTGACTTTTTTATATGTACAGTCCTATATTTGCAGAAATAGTTCCCGAGAGAGCTCGAACAAGCGTTTATGCTTTGGATAGGTCTTTCGAGTCCATTCTATCATCATTTGCACCTCCAGTAGTTGGGATTTTAGCTCAGCATGTTTATGGATATAAACCAATTCCAAAGGGCTCGCTAGACTCGAAAGAGATTGAAACAGACAGAAACAATGCCGGATCACTTGGCAAGGCACTTTACACTGCTATAGGAATTCCAATGGCCATATGCTGTTTCTTCTATTCCTTTCTCTACTGTACATATCCAAGGGACAGGGATCGTGCACGAATGGATGCTTTGATTGAATCAGAAATGCTGCAAATAGAAACAGACCATCTGGATTCAGTTGAAGAATCCACCCAACTTCATGTTTTGGGATCAGATCAAATGTATGGAAACGAGATAAGTGTAATTGATATAGACTATGAAGGAGATGAAGGTACAGATTTCAATGAGAATGATGAGCAGAGGCTGCTGTCCCGGGATATGACATTCTCAGACACAGCAAAGTCTTAGCACTGAGTGATTATATCAACTTCGCACAAATTGGATTCTGCTTCTCCAGTTGCACAGCAAGATCGAGCTCCAAAATCCGTTTACTATTTCTTGAGAAATGAAAAGGTTAGTTCATCTACAGAATTTCTCATCTTCCTGTGCCATACCTTGTAATGACATACCATGAAAATGCAAATGAATCGAGTCAATTGTACATCTTTGTAATAACAATTCTTTTGAGGTAACATAAATAGTCTACAGTAGTCTACACACAGTGATAACAGAATCTTGGCTTCTTACAAATTTAGGCATCTTGCAATATACCACTATGAGTTTCTGGTACCCATTAAGCATTGTTCTAACTTATAAAGAAGTGATATTACTATCGGATGAATTGGTGTTATACGATAATTTCTGAGGTTTTACATTACATACATGAGAAAACAAAAAAATGATGCTTTGATATGATGACAGTGTCACTGTCACATCAGCATCAGGCTTTATATCTAGAGTGGAGAGGATATTATTGAGAAAATATTTTGTATTTCAGATCAATCAACATTCCACATATGGGTTCAAATGTCTCAAAAACCCACACCTGGTTCGTCATTGGTCTAGAGTACCTTATTAGAGTACTTTTGGAGTAATTGAATTTTTTCCAATATCATTTCTATTGCTGGGTAAAGATATGCGTACCTCTAAAATGGAGATATAAGCATGTAAACCGTCAAGTACAGAATATCATACATGGTTGAATAAGACAATGAATGAGACTTTTGAAGAAGAGTTGCATCTACATAATGGAGATATGCCATGATTGAAGTTGTTATTGAGGAACACGTTGGACAAAAATTAAATTAATTGGGTCAGTTCCACCAAACTTGAACAAACCAATTGAGTAAAATCATTATGTGGCATTATAGCATGCAAGGACCACGTAAGAAAAGAAAGATAATTACTCCTTGAAAATGTGTATATCAATCATTGGTGACTATTAATTAATGATTTATGTGGCCGTACATGAACATTAATAATATGTCTTAATTTTTTTATAGTCATACATGTTTTGCCGTATAAACTGTTGATTATGAGTATTATTAGTGGTAATAAATAATGCTAAGTATAGATGTATTGAATCTACAGCTTGAATTGCATTTTACGTTGATAATAATGTCTCAAGTGACTATATTAAAAGTTAAAATGCTAAATTGAAATATAGTGATATAGATTTGAAGATATTGTCCTTTTTTTTTTTTTTGGGTACAAGGGCGTATAGGAGAGGAGGGGCATGTATAATTCGAACCCATAACCTTCTGCCTTGAACGTGAAAATTTAATTACTGTAACACTTGTTTAAATCAAATTTGAAAATATTGTTAGCTTGCTAGAAGAAGAAAGTGTAGGTAAGGCTCTAGCAAGATCACAAGCCAAGCTTTGGCAGTAGAACTTAAGTTAATATTACTATTCATACTTAATCATAATTACTTCATCTATTTTAAATATATAGTACACTTTTTCTTTTTACATTATTTCAAATACATATTCTTTCTACATTAAAAAATTTAATTTACATTATTTTATTAATCATTAATTCTGATTTTGGGCCAGACACACATATAAAAAGAGATCATTAGAAAACTCACGTCATTTTTAAAAAGTTGGACTTGATTCACTCATATTATGTCGGTATTTCGATGTGTGACAAATTCGGGTGAAAAATGGAAAGCAAATGGATAATTTACGAGCTGTGGGGGCGGGGGCATAGATTGGAAAGTCCGGCATCCAAATTTGTGCAAAGCAAAAGTCGCATCGTTTGTCACATGGAACATGACACGTGTGACAACAACCTTAAAAACTTGAATCCCGTGAATATTTGCCCGGTTTATCAATTAATTTAAATTTCAAATTTTAGACACATAATAACACTTAATTAAGTCACTTTTTTGATGTGATGTAAGTTTTCTCATCATTCTAATTATTAACTCTATATGGCACGATTACATTACGTTACATATACAAAATTTGAATTTCAAATTTATTTATAAACAACTCTATTTTTAAATCCTTACCAAACATAGATATATATATCTATTGTTGACATGATAAAAATATCAACAAGGTAAATATTATTTTAATTATTTTCTCGACAAATCTATGTATATTTATATTAATTAAGTCACTTAAGTCCCTGGTTTCTATTTTCCCACCTAAAGTTGGGCTAGGTAAGAAAGTTGGTGATGTCATATATAATTGAATATGTATTTTTTTGTTATTTCCCCTTTTTTTTGGATAAAACATGTTATTTAATATATCAAATAATATATATATATATATATATATACTTAAAAGTAATATAGTTTCCATTTCGATTTTTCCCGCATAAAAACACTTGCTAAATCGGGATATCTCATTTTAGTCATTGGTTTAATCTAGTAATATTGGCTGTTGATTTCTATTTTACTTTTTAATTTTGTTTACCATTTTATTTTGCCCATGTTTGATCATCTTTATTAAAATATATTATAATCTCACCTACTATTGATCTGACTATTGATTTGACAACTATTCATTTATAATCACAAATTTCAAACTTCTATTAAATCTACACCACTCAGTTCACCTCTTTATATATTTTTTTATAAATCAACTATTATAAATTGAATCAAACAGTCGCTTTATTACCAATTTAGATTCCCTTCTTATCTTTCATTTTTTTAATTATCACTATATTTTTCAATTTTAATTTCAATCATCAAGTTATATTTCATTTTATCTAAAAATATCTCTCTTTCTTTATTCACATTTTCCTACTTTCTTCTAATACAAGTAATTTTGTCTCCAAACTTTTTTAAATCTCTCTCACTCTATATTTAAACTTTCCACTCCTTATCTTGAGTAATTTTATTTTTGATCGATTTTCTTAATTTTTTTGTTTCAATTTATCTCATACCGTCAGATAACTTCTGAATTGGTTTCAATATTCGCCAATATTTAAAAAATCAGACATGTCATCGAATTATAAAAGCTAACAGTTCAAGGTCATCGGATCGATTTTAATTCTATATCTTATCTTATATATATATATATATATATTAAAGTATAATAGTGGTCATATACAAATTTTTCCACCAAAACTATTATCCTACTTATATATGCCTCTTTTATGTTTGAATTTTCAAGTCGAGATATTTTCTAAATAAATAAATAAAATGATATATATATTCACTATCCCGCTTATATATGCTTTTATTTTATATATTTTTAATTTTATACACATTCTCATATTAATATACATTATATATTATATATGTATATAAGTTTGGAGATTGCAAGTTAATTTCTAATCTTATATTTTTTCATACACATTTATATATATATACACATCTCACACATTTCTAATTAAGCTCTAAATCAATCTGCAATCATATGCTCTTTGTTATCCATTAGCTTTTGTTATATCTATTCTATTAATTTTTAGATTATTTTCAAAGATTTTATATTTATTTAAAATTCTAATAATTGACAGACAAATTTCAAGTTTTGGGTTATTAAGGCTTCCTTACCATTTCGATTAAGTGCATACCGTAAGATTAATAGCAGAATAATAATATAATAATAAAGTAAACTAAATTAAATATAGAATTTATCCTTCGTTGTAATGTTGCTTTCTTTGAGTCTTTTATGATATGATGGTATGTACTTTAGAATTTTTATAATGGATTTAGTGAATAGTGATTTCTTTGGAGAATTTATGACACTATATGAGGATATGCGAAAAATAATTTTTCCAAGAATATGTGATAAAGAATTCATTCTGATAAATGAATACTTTCTTAGACTTCTTGAATTGATACTTATTGAACAAAGATATGAGTTTATGGTAATTTTAGAGTTATATAAATTTTATATGTTCTCTTTTTCTTGGTTTCTTATTTTCATATTCAACATGAAATTAAATTTATATATAAAAATTACTCATTAATTCTCATTTTTATTAGTTAAGAGTATTCTTTTACGAAGAACAATTTAATTAGCTTTTTGCCAAACGAAAGAATTGTACGCAATAAAATTATAATTATTAGCAACATGTATATATGAGTGAGTAATATGCAATAAAATTGTGACTATTTAGTTCTTCAAATTATGATTTTTTTTACTAATTGTTATATTCTGTGCAACGCACGGGTATACAACTTGTATACTTAAAAACAAGATAGTTTTCATTTCAATTTTTCCCGCCTAAAAACACTTGCTAAATCGAGATATCTCATCTTAGTCATTGGTTTAATCTAGTAATCTTGGCTATTGATTTCTATTTTACTTTTTAATTTATTTACCTTTTTATTTTATTACCAATTTAGATTCGCTTCTTATCTTTCATTTCTTTTTTTTTTTAGTATTATCACTATATTTTTAAATTTTTAATTCCAATCATCAAATTAGATTTCATTTCATCTAAAAATATCTCTCTTTTTTTATCCACATTTTTCTTCTTTCCTCTAATACAACTAATTTTATCTAAAAAAAATTTTAAATCTCTCTCACTCTATATTTAAACTTTCCACTCCTTATCTTAGGCAATTTTATTTTTGATCGATTTTTTTAATTTATTTGTTTTAATTTATCTCACATCGTTATATAACTTCCGGATTGGTTTCAATATTCGCCAATATTTAAAAAATCAGACCTATTATCAAATAAAAAAAACTAACAGTTCAAGGTCAACGAACCGATTTTAATTAAATAATTTAAAACAAAATTAATTTTTATCTAAAATAATGTTAAAATTTTATTCTTTTTGAAGAACCATCGAAAATATGACTTTGGGTATAAAAATGAAATATCACATTAGTTATTTAGTGAAAAGAATTAAAGATCTACACCTATATTTAGCTACTTGGGAAAGGGTTCATAATAGAGCATTAACTTATGAGCCTTGAGTTTTCAAAAAGTTTAAAATTTTAATGGATCATTGTCGAAAAAAAAGTTTATTATGAATCAGTGAACCATATCTATCTTTATATAACACCGTTGTTTTGTTTTCTGGATTGATTCCATTATTCGTAAATGTTCAGAAAATCAGACCGATCATCGAACCGAAAAAGCTAACGGTTCAAGGTCATCATACCGATTTTAATTAAATAATTAAAATAAATTAATTTTTACTTAAAATAATGTGGAAAAAGGCCATTTGATTTTATAATCTTTTTATCTTCACCATTTAAAAAAATGTTGAAATTTTATTCCTTTTTTAAGAGCAATCGAAAATATGATTTTGGGTATAGAAAACGAATCCCACATTGGTTATTTAGCGAAAAGAATGAGAATGTATGCATATACTAAGCTACTTGGAGAATAGTTATTCATAATAGTACCCTAACTTATAAGCATTAAGCTTTCAAAAAGTTTAAAAGTTTAATGGATCATTATAGAAAAAATTTATTGTGAACCATATCTGTTTTTATCTTACATCTTCAGATTGTTCTTACGATTGATTTCAATATTCGCAGATGTTCAGATAATTAGATCGGAAAATCTAACAGCTCAAGGTCATCAGACTGATTTTAATTAAATAATTTAAATTAATTAATTTTTACCTAAAATAATTTAGGAAAAGAACATTCGATTTTATAATTTTTTAATATTTACCGTTTAAAAAATGTTGAAATTTTATTTCATTTTTAAGAGCAATTGAAAATGTGACAAAATAGAAAGAGAATCTCACATTGGTTATTTAGTGAAAAGAATTGAATTTGTATGTATATATTAAGCTGCTTAGAGAAGGGTTACACATTATAAGGCATTAGCTTATGAACCTTAAACTTTTAAAAAATTTAAAATTTTAATGGATCATTATTGCAAAAAATAAAAAATAAAAAATTTATTATGAACCGTATTCATATGTATCTTACACTGTCGGATTATTTTTTAGATTGATTCCAGTATTCGTAAATATTCTGAAAACCAAACTGATCATCGAACTAGAAAAGCTAACAGTTCAATGTCATCGGATAGATTTTAATTAAATAATTGAAATAAATTAATTTTTATCTAAAATAATGTGGAAAAAGAATATTCGAGTTTATAATTTTTTATCTTTGCCATTTAAAAAAGGTTGAAACTTTATTCTTTTTTCAAAAGTCATTGAAAATGTGACTTTCAGAATAGAAATAGAATATCATATTAGTTATTTATTGAAAAGAATTAAAGATTTATGTCTATATTAAACTACTTGAGGAAGGGTTATGCATAATAGGGCCTTAGCGTATGGACCTTGAATTTCGAATAAGTTCAAAATTTTAATAGATCATTATTGAAAAAATGTTTATTATGAACCGATGAACCGTATCCATCTTTATCTCACACCGTCGGGTTATTTTTCAAATTGGTTCCAGTATTTTTACAAAATTTTTTCAACGTTTTCCTTAGTTTTTTAAATTTTTTTAAAACTATTTTTTATTTTCATTAATGAAAGATATTATATTATGGGTAGTACCTTTAATTTTTTTTTTTTACACACACGTAAACGATCAAATATTATAGTTTAAGGACTACTAGAAATGTAACTTTGGGCGTTGAAAGACAATCACACATTAGTTATTTAGTGAAAAGAATTGATGACGTATGTCTATATTAAACTACTTAGAGAAGGGTTATGCAAAATGATACCTTAGCTTATGGGCCTTGAGCTTCTAAAAAATTTAAAATTTTAATAGATCATTATTAAAAAAAATTATATTGTGAACCGGTGAACTGTATTCGTCTTTATTGCACACCGTCATATTATTTTTTGAATAGGTTCCAATATTCACAAATTTTCTTCAATACTCTCCTTAGTTTTTTTATAAACTATTTTTTATCTTCATTAATGAAAGATATCGTATTACGAGTACTACCTATATTATTTTTCTATACACACAAGTAAACGATTAAATATTATAGTTTAAAGGCCATTAAAAATGTGACTATGATAATAGAAACAGAATCCCACATTGGTTATTTAGTGAAAAGAATTGAAGATGTATGTCTATATTAAGATACTTAGAGAAATGTTATGCATAATAGTGTCTTGACTTATGGGCCTTAAAAGTATCCACATTGGTAGTACTAAAATAGGTTGTTAGTTAACAACTAAAAAAAAACTTACACTGATAGTGTTAAAATAGTTATTAAAAGTATTTATTTTAACAAGTTGTTAGTTTTGTTGTTAAAATTCACAATAAACTTAAAACTTTATGCGTTATTATTATTTCTTCTTTTTTTATTTTAATTAAATTAAGATTGACTCACTCATTGACTATTGAATTGATGATTAAATTTAATACTCTTAGTTAGAATAACCAATGCGACATAAATTAATAGTTAAATTTAACTTGTTTAAGTATCCTTTAACCATAACTAAAAACTCTATTTTTTCTTATATGGATAGTTAATTTTAACACTACCAATGTGGATGCTCTAAGTTTCTAAAAGTTTAAAATTTTAATAGATCATTATTCAAAAAAGTTTATTGTGAATTGGTGAACCGTATCCGTCTTATCTCACACCGTCAGATTGTTTTCTGAACTGATTCCAGTATTAACCAATTCCTGATTTTTCCAATTGACTTGGTCATTACGGTTTAGTTCTTTAAATATTGATTAATTTATGTTAGCATATTAAAATATTTAGTCTGTAGAAAGTGTAAATTATGAAAAATTAGTTATCATTAATACATACTGGCTAAAAAATAAAACGATAATTAATTAAAACAAACAATTAATTAAACGATAAAAAATAAAAGTAATATATGTTCATCAACTAAATTACTCGAACTAAAAATAACTAAAAAAATATGTACAACTGCTTTCAAAATTGATATTATATGTTAATTGATCGATTGCTTAAAAATATATGTGTGCAATATATATATAGCTGCTTATATATTTATATATATTGTACACATACTTACTTGATTTGGTGGTCTGAAAGTTGTTTTAATTATTCGAATATAAAACGAAAGAGATAATTAAGAATTTGATTGATATATTTACTTGGTTAATCGAAATCTAAAGTATCTTTAAATGCCAAAAGTCCCGTCTCAACAACTGAGAGATGATTAAAAATTACTATATAAAATTAAAATATGTAATAAATTTGAAGAAAAAAAGATTAAGGTGTGCAGATAAATAGATTATTAAAAGTTACTATGCAAAATTAAAAATTACTCACCACTTAGTTAGTATTATCCGATTATTATTAGTGGGAACGAAAATAAAAAAGAAAAATGAATGAGACATCAGCGACATCAGATTCTTAATTCCCTTAGCATGTCAGTTTTAGACAAGAAAAAAATTAACCCATCACTTAGTTAGTATTATAAATATATAGATATAGATTACTATTAGGGTGAATGAAAATAAAAATAGAAAAATAAATAAGACATCAACATGACATCAGATTTCTAATTCCCTTAGGATGCCAGTTTTAAACGGGAAAAAACTAACCCACCATTTAGTTAGTATTATAAATATATAGATTACTATTAGGGCGAATGAAAATAAAAACAGAAAAATAAATGAGACATCAGCATGACATCAGATTCCTAGTTCCCTTAGAATGCCAGTTTTAGGCGGGAAAAGATTAATTCACCACTTAGTTAGTATTATAAATATATAGATTATAAATATATAAATTATTATTAGAGTGAACGAAAATAAAAATAGAAAAATAAATGAGACATCAACGACATTAGCATGACATCAAATTCCTAATTCCCTTAGGATGCCAGTTTTAGGCGGGAAAAAATTAATCTACCACTCAATTAATATTATAAATATATAGATTACAAAAGATTAAAAAAAGGGCAATAAATAACATGTGCATTTTGTAGAAAAAATTGGTGTTCACTCGTAGACAATTTTATATAGATATTTCGATGGTTATAAATTGAAAAAGTCTGAAAATTATGATCTGTGTTAAAAATGGTCAAACAACAAATTACTGTAACTGATGTAATATATGTATTATTGTTCATCATTTATTCTAACTATGTTTATCAGATGTAATATATTTTCCTGCGCATTATACACTGCTAGCTTAATACAAATTTCAAAAATTTTCTTCAATGTTTTTCTTAGGGTTTTTTGTGTAAATCATTTTTTTATTCATTAATGAAAGATATCGTATTACAGATAGTACCTATATTATTTTTCTTCACACACACATAAACTATCAAATATTATGGTTTAAATCTTTTTATACAATCATCTTTTTATACAATCATGTTTAATTTTTTTAAATTACTTATATTATCTGGTATTATCATCTCGTTCAACGCACATGTGAAATAACTAGGGTCTCCCAATAAAGGAGCAATGTAGATAGGCAATGAATCAAACCAATAATAATTCATGAGGTAATGTTATTTCTGGTATAATATTTTGGTACATTTGCTGGACTTCTATTTTCTCTCCATTTTATTAGCCAATGTTTTCTCTATCCACGTCAACTTCCTTTTCAAGTTTTGGAAGATAACAAATTGATTTGTTGAAGACTTGGAAGATAAACAATTTGATTTGCATGACAAATTAGGTTAATATCTAATCTTTTTTTTGACGTCAAATTAAGTTAAAACTTTCATCATATTTTTTAAATCCTTATTATTTTATTAAAACAAAAATTTGTTTTTAAGAAGTTGAATGTTGCTTTTGAAACTAACAAACTGTATTTATATTGTTCTAGGTAAATTTATATATATATATATTTATTTATTTATTTATTAAAATTAAAATAGCATAATTAGTCAAACTTATAGTCCCGCCTAAAATTGGTAAACTATGCTGTACCTCTTATGTTTTCTTTTTTATTATGGTTTATTTATTAGACTAAAATATCAATATGGTATTATGGGTACTTACACAAATTAAAATGTGGTATTATCTTACGAACTGATATCGAGAAGATACTTGCATCATGATACATGCTCAATATGTAATACTATACTATTAACTAATAATATTGAATAAATTAAATAATTTAAAAAGTAAATTATAATAAAATATTAAACGAGTATATAAGGGAATAACTATAGTAACTTATTAATAAAAATACTAAATAAAAAACATATATTTACTACTATTATTATGTAAATTTACTTATTGAAATTTTTTAGAATTAGTGTTTCTATGCAACACACTGGTAAGAAACTGGTAATTAATGTAACCTAATTCTTTTTTTTTTTTTTTTTGCAACCCATATAACCTAATTCTAATATTAAATTAATTTTAATATTAGAAATAATTTTGCCCCGTACGCCATGGTTTTTCTTTGTTTTGTTATTAGTCTCTCCATCCCATTTTATCTAGTCCTCTTTGCTTTTTACACAAAGACAAAAAGTTATTAGGTAAATAAATTTACAAGCTAACTTTTTAGAATACCCCTATTTAATTAGGTGTGTGTATTCAATGCAATGCAATGAACCTAGAAAATATCCCTTTTTATCATAGTTATAATTGTAAATGAACCTAGAAAATAATACCAAATAAAGAAACATGACAAGATAAATGAGACAAAAGAAAAAAAGAGTAAACATGGACAAGGTAATGGACGGAGAGAGTATAACAAATTTTTGAAGAAATCGCTTTTTCAAAAATTTAATTAGACGAGACGGCTCTTCTTTATTAAAGTATGACAATGATAGTAATTTCTAATTTATAAGTCGCAAGCTCACAAACTATAATAGTATACATATGGGTGTCAAAAATTTTTAATTTATCATCTTATTCAATTAATATTATGAACATTTCTATCTACAATACATAAGAACTCGTTTTTATTAACACTATAAGTTCAAATGAATTGTCATGAATACAAAAAGTATATTAATATCTACACATTTTACGACATCATTAAATATGTTATTTTCTTAAAATGAATTACTACTATTTTTCTATTTCTACATAATAACCAATAGGAAAGAATTTCTTTCTTTTTTTTTTCTTTTTATATATATAACTTGTAGAATTATTATTATACTGAAAGAATGTACGGAAATGAGCGTGAATTAATTAAAAAAATAATGAGTAAGCAAAGGTTTACCAAGCCTTATTTTTTATTCTTTATTGCAATTTGAATAAATTCTTATAATTCACTTAAAAAATAAAAATTATAAATTTATAATAAACAATAAACCTTTTTTTTTTTTGGTTCAAAAGTGTACTTCGGTGATTTTTTTTTTTTTTTGGGTATCAGCACCAAGTTTCCCAGTTTTGCCAGACAAATCTAGGGTCTTTAAGATCTCACCCTTAAAACCCTGAAGGAGGTAAATCGCGAGATATGCTTTGACTGAGACTCATGTTCCCAATATCAGCCACACACTATTGCGCACAGGGGTTCCCATTCCAAATTAATATTGATATTATGTTTTTACGCCCAGCAGGAGTCAAACCCCCCACCTTACAGTTGATAGCGAAACTTTGCGCTGATTGTTCAATCAATTGAGCTGTGCCCCGTGGGGCTTTTGGTTGTGTTTTTTTTAGGTGTGGGGTGGGGTGGAGTGGGGTTTGGGTGCATATTCAGTGGAGTGGGATTTTTTTTGAGGTCAAAACTCTCTGTGAATACTGAGAGAGAAAAATGGCAACACCTATTAGGAAATCTCACACGGACACCTCTGATCTACTCACCTGGTCGGACGTGCCGTCGGCCGACAATTCCGCAGCCGGAAATGCCTCTCGTTCCACCAATCGTTCTCACCAGGTACTGACATCATTTCTTGGCCACTGACGTGTCGTCATCTATGCTCAGACCTTTTTCTTCTTTGCGCAGCCATCAGATGGAGTCGGTAAGTTGTTGTTTGGAGGTCAGATCTCTGAAGCGGAAACTGAGAGCCTTAATAGAAGGTAATAAATCGACAGATTCCTTTCAAATCTGTTCTCGGTGTGTGTGTGTTCGACAGATTCCTTTCAAATCTGTTCTCTGTGTGTGTGTGTAGTGTGTGTTTAAATGCTCATTTGAAGATGATGGGTTAATTGCTCAAGTGTTGGTGAGATTCATCTTAAAACTTTAATCGTTATTCTTTTTATATCTACCCATGTGAGGTTTTGTTTCTCTTTATGCTATTTAATTTGGTTTTTGTTTCATAGATTAGTACATTAGATTTGCAAATACAGTGGTAAATTAAGCATTGCTAAAATGGAATTAGTGAAGAAGTGAGATAAGAAAGTTATGACACAGAAGGTAAAAAGAATGGTTCCCTAAATTAATCTCTTATTTTCTTAAGCGGTTTGGAACCCAGCTGCAGACTTGACTTTTGAGAAGTTTTTTGGGCCTAAAAATGCTTAAAAGGAATCACAGCTGAGGAATGGAAGATGAAATACTACGTACATGTTTCTTGATATTGTTAGTTGATTAGATCATCCATTTAAATGTCAATTCATTATTGATGAGCCAGAGAGAAATTCAGAAGTCCGATATTTGGTGACTCCCTTCACATAGTTTGTGAATTAGATTTCTTAGGAGAAGCCCCAAGAAGGTTTTGTTTTGATTCTTAATTAAGGCCATTTATATACTTGTGATCAAATGAAATTCATCATCTCTTTAACTGTTTTTTTCTGTTCAGTGCTACCTTCAGGAAACCTTGTTCAGGCTATAAACTGAAGGAGATGACTGGCAGCAAAATATTCGCAGCTGATGGTGAAAATGGGGCATCAGAATCTGGAGTTTCCGATAACCGAACATCAGTGCGCATTGTGCAGGTATTAGCTTTTACTCTTATTGGAGAAGCAGCATGATATTAGCTTGTGCGTTGCTTATTTTCTAACTTGTCCTGTTTTTTTATTCGTTTCCAGCAAGCAACGAATGGTATAAGCCAGATTTCCTTTAGTACTGAAGGAAAAATTTCTCCAAAGAAGCCAACCACTGTTCCAGAAGTTGCAAAACAGCGGGAATTAAGTGGAACAATAGAAAGCGAGTCGGAGAGCAAGGTTAAGAAGCAGCCATCAGATGCTAAATCCAAGGAACTTAGCGGGAATGACATCTTTGGCCCTCCACCTGAAATTCGTCCTCGATCACTGGCAGCACGAACTTTGGAATCAAAAGATGTCAAAGATATGGGTGAACCTGCACCTCGGTCTGTACGGACATCTGTCAAAGTTTCTAATGTGCGTCAATTTCTTCTGTTAGTATGTGTCTGTCATTTCCCTTCCCTTCCCTGCCCTTCCCTTCCCTTCACCCCATTTTACTCTTTTCCATGTTCTCCATTCAATGACAATTAATACCATTGAAGAGTAATTTGCAAGTGACGCTATCATTCGACATATGTGGCGTAAAAACTTGCTACTAACAAATTTTCTTGGTAAAGCACTTGTTCAACGGTAAGTTGATTTGTATGTGTGGATTGCCTCACGCTAAAGAGGCAAACAAGCAAGCAACAAAGTGAAAACGATCCCCAATAACAGTGGTTACTGGTTTTAATGTTTAATTGTGATCATTTGGGAATACATGGAAGGTTTATAGTCCATTAAACACGATCCTTCTATGATTTTCATTTTCTCTCTCTAACTCCATCTTGATCAATGCATCCCTTTATCCTTTTCACATGTTGTCTTTTTGCTCTTAATGCATCTCCCTTCTCATATCTCGTTTGTACTTCTTGATGTCGTTATAGCCTGCTGGAGGTCAAAGTAAAATCTTATTTGGTGATGAACCTGTGGTGAAGACTTCAAAGAAGATTCACAACCAGAAGTTCGAAGAGCTGACAGGCAACGACATTTTCAAAGGAGATGTTCCTCCAGGTTCTGCCGAGAAGCCATTGAGTAATGCCAAGCTGAAAGAAATGAGTGGTAATGATATATTTGCAGATGTCAAAGTTGAACCTAAAGACTACTTTGGTGGCGTCCGCCAACCTCCAGGCGGTGAGAGCAGCATCGCCTTGGTCTAGTCAATGGCTAGAAACTTCGATCACTATGTATTCTGGTATTTCTCGTGCAACTTATTTCATCTTGTTCAGTTGGTTTTCCAGTGCCTACCAGTCAATCAGCGTGATTGTAAATTTACTAGAATGGTAAATCTGCTATGTATTGGAACTAGGGGCCTAGTTTAATCACTTTATCGAAAACATTGACTACTGTGGCTTGGACACTGAGCTCGTCTTCTTTGTTTATGTTCTTCTGGTCATTCGATTTTGAGACATGCTGCTGGGATCAAAACTTTGCTCTTCCCATTTTATTTTGCATTTTAGGTTCAAAATTTTTCTTATAATACCTTGAACCATGCATGACTAGAAATCGAATTGATGCTTAAATGGAATATACGACAACCGGATGAATGCATAAATTTTTATACCTATGACATAATTGCAAATTTTCTCATGATCCTAAAAGGTCAACTGGTTACATAAGTAAAACATTTCCAAGGAACTAGAGATCCTAAATCTTGAAAATTTTCTAGTATTTACTGGAGGTGATCTTCAGTCCTGTGTGTGGTTGCACACCATGTGGATTTAAAAGTCATAACAGCACACCTAAATCTATTAAGTTTCAATTAGATTGAATTGTTGATATTTTAATAGTGAAATAGCAAAGAGGACCTTAAAATTCCCCGTTTTATTGTAAGAAAGAATTAATCAGTTGCATCACGTTGGGCCATAGAAATTGCTGGTGGAGAAATGATAGATTATGAAACATAAAAACACAAATGACAAGCATCATGAACATTATTGTTAAAAGAATTAATCAGTTGCATCACGTTGGGCCATAGAAATTGCTGGTGGAGAAATGATAGATTATGAAACATAAAAACACAAATGACAAGCATCATGAACATTATTGTTAAAAGAATTAATCAGTTGCATCACGTTGGGCCATAGAAATTGCTGGTGGAGAAATGATAGATTATGAAACATAAAAACACAAATGACAAGCATCATGAACATTATTGTTAAAAGAATTAATCAGTTGCATCACGTTGGGCCATAGAAATTGCTGGTGGAGAAATGATAGATTATGAAACATAAAAACACAAATGACAAGCATCATGAACATTATTGTTAAAAGAATTAATCAGTTGCATCACGTTGGGCCATAGAAATTGCTGGTGGAGAAATGATAGATTATGAAACATAAAAACACAAATGACAAGCATCATGAACATTATTGTTAAAAGAATTAATCAGTTGCATCACGTTGGGCCATAGAAATTGCTGGTGGAGAAATGATAGATTATGAAACATAAAAACACAAATGACAAGCATCATGAACATTATTGTTCGACCATAAAATACTCAAGTCTATTGAAACTCATACAACATGCAATAAAACTCACTGGAGATGGTATTCCATACCGTAGGCAGATTACTTTCCTTAGTAAAAATTTGCATTCCTCAAGCATCCCCCTGGCTGACCAAGGCGAGAAGCATTTTCTCATAGTCTCCAGACGTGTCTCCGGAGATTGCACGCTCAAGCGGGGCACTGTTCCTTTTATGGTATTGTTCTTTGATGTGCTGCATGTCGACCTCAGCTCTTGTGACAACAACACGAGTAAGAGCCCATTCATCTGTGCCCAGCTTGACGATAGCCTTACGAAGAGTTTTCTCAAAATACTTAGCAGGACAAGTTAGGCACTTAATTGTTGCTCGGAGAAAGGTGAGGTACTCGTCTTTGGGATTGGCTTTCAGATCCTGTACATATGACAATCAGCGGCGGTGAGTAGCTAAAACTGTATATTTTGTAATATGTATGACTTGTATATTTTGTAATATGTATGACTTGAAGGATTAAGTTATCTACAGAATTTCTGGGAAATTCATAGGGCATCAGAAGATATAGTAGAACAGAACCATATTCTAGTATTCTACAGTATTGGCGTCTAAAATAATTTTCCTCGAGTCTTTGCACAAGTGAAGAGAAATATATGTTTAAAAAATGACTGAAGGGTTGAACTATTGAAGTTGTAGCACAATTCTGTACTGAACCATTTCATTTAAAAGTTTGAACGAGATGGTACAGGCAAAATTCTTTCTTTTAATTCAAGTCTCAAAAAGATGAATCTAGGCCATTTTTTAAGTCTCTCAAAGATGAATCTAGGCCATACGAGAACTGGTTTTTACTTAAAACACCTGAATAATATAAATGCATCTTGTAACTGCTTAAGTTCTCAGATTAATTTCTGTCAATATTATCCTACCAAGGCACACCTAGTTGATGGCGTTTCCAAAGTGATTGTTGTATTCATTAAGAGTTGCATTGAGCTGTTCTTTGCTCCTTGTAGATAAGATTCTGATAAGCTCTTCATCGCTGTAAGCCTCCTTAGATATCTTCTCTTGAAGGGTCTTAGCCTCTGATTTTGCCAACGTCATATTCACCTCGTCTCCTTCATACCGGAAAACACTCACCAGGGAGAGCAAAAGCTGTTTGAAAACCAGGGAGAGCAAAAGCTGTTTGAAAATTATTGTGAAATAATAGCTGGTTGAATTTATTTCAGACGAGAGATCACATTTATGTACATCAGAGTCATTCTTTCGATTTCATATTCTTGGAAGAGAAGAATCAAAAGACCCGTCTTATCAGTAGATGTATCATACAATATGTAAAGAAATGCATTAGAGTAAAAGAGTAATATATACTTTTACGGATTAAGCACTAGTTTCTACTTCTGGGACCATCTTAAACAGAAAATTAATCACGAAACAGATGACTAGACAGCATTTGTGCGACGTAAACATGTAAGAAATACTCCACATATCCATGAACCCAAGATACATCTAAGAAATCCACACAGGGCGTGCAAACGCTTGAGGTAATATAACAGCCTGGGAGTTCACGAGATACCTTACGAAAGTCTCCAGTTGTGTGATACGCGACATCTTCTTCAAGGGATTTCTTATAACGAGCATGATATGCCTGCTTTGCCCTAAAGAGATCAAGTGAGGATCTGGTGCAAGCAACTTCCATGATGACATAATTGCTAGCAGTCATCCGCTTTGTAGCCTCATTGGCCAAGTATGCATCTCGCTCAGCTGGATCCAGTGTCCAGAGCAGCACTATTCGCTATTAAATTGCACATGCATCAGCAGCCATTTGTAAGAAGATCAACATCTTATTTAGAAAACTACTATTGCAAGAAAAAATCAATCGTAAGCTGCTGCTTAGTTTCAGTCAGAAAATTCTTAACAGACCAGAAAATCACTTGAAATTTCGCTCTCCAAGTCTTTCAGAAGATCTTCTCCATGAGTTGCTGCATATGTTTCGCGAATCAGCCTGCGCTGTTTAGCATTTCTATGGGCCAGGATTTGGATAATTAATGCCTCGTTTGTTCCCCATCCTGCAAAAGTATTTTCATTGGAGATGTAGCAAGTAAACCATTTTCTAATTCCCAAAAAATCACTTTTCACAAAATTATTTCTCAAAAAATAAAAATCACACACCCCCTCATTCATTATTCAAATCATTAGATCATCTGCAGATATATCTTTTCAAATAACAATAGTTAAGAGATCCGAGACAAGCACCAGGGCGTCCTTGTAGCAACCTAACATCAAAAATTTTATTATGCTTCAAATAGAACCGAATAAATCAATTTTGGCACTGTCCAAGTGGGAATTCAGTGAAATTTGGCCTTCACAAATACTACCAGAAATCTGCAAAATGATCAGGCATGACAAAGGAAAAATCGGCCTAAAGGGTTTCTACAAAAAGCAGGCAATAATTTGCAGGTTATACTGGAAAATTGCAAAAACTACGATGTAGCATGAATGATTTCGTTTACCAAACCAAATTAAATTCTAAAGACGTATTTTAATGCAATGATTGGAAGGAACAATGAACCGGAAGAGGAATGACTTGATATTCAGTTCCAATGAATGCAATCAAAAGTAAAAACCAACAATTAATATTTTGAAATTGTAATAATCACTAAATAAAACCGAATTGTCAAGAACAAGATGAGTATAAGACAATAACAATTAGAACAGAGCATGAAGAAAAAATAATTAACGGCTGCTGAAAATCAGGATGAACACAATCCAAAATCCAATTCGAATGTACGACATCAAACATTTCCAGCTCGTAATCACTGATTCCCCTCCCAATCAAAATCCAAGATACACGATCGTTTGCATGTTTGTAGCGCATTTGCACACGACACACATAAGCGAATAGATCTGATCAAAGTCGTTTAAAAATAAAAGAAGTACCTACAAAAGCTTTTCTAAGTTGCTCACAATCTTCAGCAGGGGACGGAACGGATGCCGGAACCTTAAGAGTCGCCATATCCTTCACTTTTGAACACTGTAACTGAATTGTATGTTATGTGTGTTGTGTATTTATGATTGTGGTTAGCGAGTCTCAGAAGATACGGAATTTTGGCGTGAAATACCATCGAAAAGCACGTTGGGATCGTGACTAACTGAAGCCATTATCAGCCTGCATGAAAACGTGAACTCTAGGGCCCTCCAAATCAATTCTCCCTAAAATTCTCCCTGAAAATCAATTTTGTTTATAATAATTTGAATTTACGGTAAATAAATTCTCTAAATCAATTCTCTCTTTAACTTATTTTCAACTGCACATTTTCATTTGTTATTATTACTCCCTCCGTCCCCAGCCTTGCTCTCAATTTCACAAAATCAATTTCTCTAAAAATTACACCCTCTAAATTCAATTATAGACAACCTTCCTTCATATAAATGTTTTATTATATAATATTATAAATCACTTCTCTAAAAATTACACCCTCTAAATTCAATTATAGACAACCTTCCTTCATATAAATATAAACGTTTTATTATATAATATTATAAATGGTTGCCAAAGGGACCCAAAAGTTGTAGGCAAGTATTGCACATAAAAATAATCTCTCACTATACGTTTAGCGTTGTGCATGGAGAGATAAGACTAGTGGGACCGACTATGAGGTAATAAGACTTGAACAAAAGTAAACAAGTATTTTAAAACACTGACTGGGAGGAGCTATTCAAACAATTATTTTTTGCTACTATTTTGTTTAGCTGGTGTGAGACTACCTTTAACAACCATTGTCGCAGAAAATGTCCGATACTCTTTAGAGTATTTCAAACAAATTAACAACTCACATATAGATTCAAGAGTCTCAAAAATAGGGTCGCGAACCTACGTGTGAATTTCTCATTGAGGGTATTCAAGGAGTACTTGAATTTTTTCTACCATCATCACCCACCGGGTCCAAACTATCTCTGCTAGTATAGAGTGTATAGTTAAAAAACTAGTTTGGTACATATCTAGAAAAAAATACATATCAAGAGTCAAAATAAACTAGCATTCTATATGAACTGGTACTTGGTTTATATGGACAATTTTTACATAAGTCTTACAACTTATAATAAGGTGTGTGATACTCATTATAATTTTTATAATTTCACCTTCTATCAATTTAACAATTAACATAATCAATTAACTATACACATTTCCTTTTTTTTTTTTTTTGAAACCAATCAAACTTTCATTGATACAACTCAGTATAAACTGTGTGACGAATACACCAAGGAATACATGTAGTCCAAGAATCGCATAGGACAGAAGAAAGAGCGAGTGAGGCAATAGTGTGGGTAGCCATATTTCACTCACGCGGAAT
>CAVNYN010205847.1:0-16967 GCA_963692815.1 Nyctanthes arbor-tristis | reverse complement strand
ATCCGAGCTGCTTAGGACTCTGATTAATTTCAAACTTTTTCCGTCCAACTGAACCACGTGGACGCCTTGGAATCTTAAAATTATTGTCCTTATCCGCCAAAGCAAGTGAAATGCCATTTAACCCATAATTGCCACTACTCGATTTCCTTTCCAATTCCAACTCAGCTGTTGCATCTGTTACCACATTGACAAGCTCCTTCTCATCCTTTTTGGCCAGGGGATGAAAATGACTCAAAGGTACCTCCTTTCTACTCTTCCTCTTCTTCTTCTTCTTGTTGTCAGCATCTCCAAAGTCAATTTCCTCGGAAATTTTCCTTTTACCCTGTCCACCCTTCGAAATCCCAGATTCATAAAAGCTCTGAAGATCTAAAGATCTACTCTTCCTGGGAACTTTAACACCCACAGAACTTTCTATGCTATTTTCCATCAACAACCCCTCAATCCAACCACCCAAAAAGAATGGCCCCAAGTTTCATCTCCCATCCAGATCTGTTTCCACATACCACATAAAAGAAATGAATAATCAACCAAAAAAACACACCCAAATTTCGATTGCCAAACAAAAAACACAACAAAACTTTTAAAAAATCCAACAAATACAACAATACAAAAGAAGAAGATCAAATTACACTAATCAAACTCCCCCAAAAAACACTGTTCACAACATATCCAACACCTTACCCGTCCTGGAAATTAACGAAACAACGATATAGCAGCAGTGAAGAAGATCCAGCACTCTAGCCCTTTAATTCCAGAGATTTGATCAAGAAATTCTGGAGGACAATCCCTTTCGTTTCAAACCCTAATTTGATTGAGGATTTTTGCAAATAATTTTTTTTTTAAATATTTGTTTTTCTTTTAGAAAGAGAAAGAAAAATATATCATAGACGGATAGAGAGAGAAAGAGAGAGCTAGGGTTTGTTTTTGTAAGAGACACGGAAGAGTCAAGGGTTTTATTAGAATTTTAGGGCGAAAAAAATGCGAGAGCACGGTAAAAATGTCACATTACGTGGCGCAATATCAGCTGTCGGATTAAATATTGTAGGGCTACGATTGGACACCTGTTGTTGGAACCCTAACAGAAAAGGAATAAAAATCGAGCATCATTTGAGATCTGACGGATGTGGTTTGCTAACTAAGTAAACTGACGGTCCGATTAGAGAGTCTATTTAGAAACTGTTCGACTGATAAGGGAAGTAAAATTACAGATCTGAATTTGCTTTTTCTGCTTGGAAATTGACCCTAACTTTTGTCAGATTTACTTGGCAATGCCATGGTAGTGGTAAACAGAATGACGCGCGAGTTAGTGAGGTAATTAGTTACTCGCTCTAGTTTCCAGCCACGTCCGAGCCAGTTGGCTCGTGAGATTTTTTATTTGAAAATTGCTGACATCAGTAAATAGTAGATACAGTGACGTCATTATTATGGGAGAAAAAACAATTTTGCATGGAAAAAAAAAAAAAAAGAAACCTCTATGAACGAAAATGAGCGTGCTTGAAGAAAAAGCTCGTGGTATGGATGGTCGTGAAATTGTAGAAGACTAATAGATAAGATTAAAAGAAAGTATTATATCGTCGAGATTATTTCCTGTTAAATTTAAGATACTAATAATAATTTTAAACCTGACAATTAAAAATTTCAAAATGCGTATCTCACGTTTGTTTAACTTCCCAACTATATGTCATGCATGACTGAGAGCTATGGGGTGGCCACTTAAGGTTGGTTACAAACCAAACTCGACCTCGCAACTCACATGCTACTCAATCCAACATGTTTTCTGAGTTCTTATTTTTCTGGCTTTTCTTTCATTTTCTTCTTTTCATTATTCCATCATTTAAAGAGAATATGTGACAAGAAAAGTAATAAAAAAACTAAATTGCGTGTGGATTCACATCTCTATATTAATAAAAGTAGAAGTAAAATTGAATCTTCAATCGAAAAAAATTCAATTTTGTTTTAGATCCTACCTGAGATAATCTTTTTTACTTTACTTTGTTTTGTTTTGTCCCGCTGATATTGGTAACCGCCAACTAATAGTAACTAATATTGGTAATCACTCATTATTGATACAAAAATTAACTAATATTGGTAACCACCGACAACTATTCCGATCTCAAATAATTAACTGCAAAAACATTCTTCATGAATATATTGCATCATAAAAAGGAATCTAAAAAGCACACTGAAACAAGATCTTGCAGTTTTCTATTGCAATTTGGGGTTTAGGGAATATCGTTTTAGTAACATCGCTTTGCGGTTAATAAGGTAGTTGGCAGTTACATCAACCAGTACTAAAACGGTTAAAGAAAATTAAAGTTAAAAAATGAAAAAAATAAAATTTGAGTTGTGGTATATAGCAGTGTTCTAAAAAGAGCGTCTAGGCAGCGCGAAGCGCGACTTCCATGCTTCGCTTATGGGAAAGCGGTGAAAAAAGCGGTCAACGGTTTTCGTTGACCGCCTAGGCGTGATTAAACGCGCCTAGGCGCAATTAGGCGGTCAACAAAAACTGTTGACCGCCATTGTTTTTTCAATGTTGGCACTTTAATCACATTTAGACGTTTCATAACTAATAGTCTAAATAACAACATTGAGGCTTTTTTTTTGAACTATTTATTAACTAAAAGTCTAAAACTCAATAACATTAGGCACATTAGACATTGTCATTAAACTCAATAATAGTAGGAATCATCCACCTTTTGCCTTTTGAAAAGTACTAAATTGTATAATATCTCTTAAAATTATAATATAGATATAATATTTATATTTTTAGATGTGTTTTTCAGTTTAGTATACATTATTTTAAACATTTAACAGTTTTAGATTGATTAAAAATAAAAATAAAATAAAATAATCGAAAAACGCTTTTTAACGCTTAAGCGCCGCCTAGGCATGCTTAAACTTGAAAAGCTTGAAGTTTTGAGTCGACGCTTTTTAAAACACTGGTATATAGGCAACAGTAATGAGTTAACAAAAAAAGATAATAGTGGTTATCAATACGTATATTAGTGAAACAGTTTAAACAATACATGTCTTGGAAAAAATAGTTTTATAAAACTTACTAATATATATGAAATTCAAGTAAAAAAAAATAAAATGAAAAAAATGGTCTATTTGGTATGATCGTATATTTTTTATTTTTTCAATACAAATGAATTATGCATATAAACTACGACTTTCTAATTACATTTTTTTTTTGTCTTTATAAACTTTACTAGAAAGGTTGTTACCAATATCTCATAGAACATTAGAAATCTATCTATTAATAAAAATAGAAGTAAAATTGAATCTTCAATTGTAAAAGATTCAATTTGTTTTATTTTTTATTTTACTTTATTATTTTTTTACTTTAATTCATGTATATTGGTAGGTTAAATAACCTACCACTATTAATTTAAAAACTGTAAAAGTATAACCGCACTTTGTAGTGAATAAGATAGTGGGCGGTTACTTTAACCAATACAAAAATAGTTAAAGAAAACTAAAGTTAAAAAAAGAAATGAAAAAATTAATATTCAAGTGGTGGTATATAAACAATATTAATGGAGTTAAAAAAAGAAGATAATGAGTGGTCATTAATAGTGGGTAGTTACATATATTAGCGGGATAGTTTAAACAATACATGTTTTGAAAAAAAATAGTTCTATAAAACTTAGTAATATACAGGAAATTAAATAAAAAAAATTAATTATGTATATAAACTATGTCATTCTAAAGTTAAAAAAAAAAAGAATTATGTCTTCAGAATATATTTTCTTATGGTTCTCTTGATCTATTTGATATGATGATGTATTTTTTATTTTTTTAATACAAATTAATTATATATAAACTATATCTTTCTAATTACATTTTTTTATTTACTCTTCATAGACTTTATTGGAAAGGTTGTAACTGAATATCCACTAGAACATGAAAAGTTATATATTGGTTTGAGAAGTAAATATCAAGACACGTTAAACCTGTTTTAGATTATTATAACTAATAATAGGAGTGAAGATTAATTTATAAACTTTAATTGTTCGTTGTTATAATTACTAATAAGAATCAAGATTAACCACTTTTCGAATATTTCTTAAGAAGTTAATATTCAATCGTGAATAGTTTTACGTAGCAGTGTCTAGAATTGTGAATTATGTTGTTATGAAAATACTTAAATGTAGTAAGAAATTAAGAATGAGAAGCCAATTAATGAAACGATAAATGTTGTGTATAATAAGGTTTTCCAAAATTTTTAATAATATTAACAAAATATTTATTTTTGTTATTTTAAATTGCTACTTTTTTCATTACTTTGCTCATGTGTTGTTTAACTTCCTTACGTTATCTTTGTCAACAAGATTTGACCATGCAACGCACGGGGGCAAATACTAGTATCAATTGAATATGCAAGACATCCATTGGTCGATTTGCTTAAATTTTTAATTAATATTATGCTTATTACTACCTCTGTCCCACAAAGATAGTCCATTATTTATTTTTCGACTGCCCCAAAAAACTAGTTAAATTACTAAAACAAGCGTGTATTTAATTTTTTATTTTCATATTAGCCCCCTGTTTAATCTATCTTGGTAAATGCAAATCTTAGAAAAAAGCATTTTGCAACTTTTCATTTAATTTAATGCATTCACATTGCAAATAACAATCTAAATTCCTTGTAAATAAATATTGACCGGCCAATAACAATCAATGTTTACAGTATTCCTTGTAAATATGGACCGGCCAATTCCTTGTAAATAAATTCATTGTAGTATTCCTTGTAAATATTGAACGAAAGAACAACTGGTAGAATATCAAGCGAACAAAACGGGAAGAATTGTTGCTCCGTGATAATCATGAAACGAAGCCATCAGTTGGATTAAGGGACGCTTGTGAAACGGACGAGGAGGATGTTGTATATGAAGGAAGGAGTCTGGGCAACACACGAAAAAGCTCTTCCGATCTGCCAAAAAAGTTTAAATTATTTGATGCTTCAAAGAATCAGATTTTAGCAAACAAAAGTCATTACCGTGTTCTGCCTTCGAGTGACTTTATGTTTGTTTCACAATTCATTGGACAATTCGTTAGGAGATGGTGGGGTGCAACTTAAAAGAAATTTTTTTATTGATTTAAAAGGAATTTTAATGGACACTCATATAATTAATTAGACATGAAGATTAAAATTAAAAGAATGCCTAAAATTAAGTTTTAACAAAATTATCTACCATTTCTTAATCTACGTAAAATTACCTATTGAAACTATCTTTGTGGGACAGAAGTAGTATTATTATTGTTATTCACTTTAAATTTGAGAACCCTTGTATAAATTTGACAAGTGCACAAGTATAGCCCATATTTTCATTTTTCCGTTTTTTAGGAAGCAACTTCCACCAAGTTTTATTCACATTTCCATTTCAAATTTGGAAAAAATAAATAAATATATAAAATAGAAGTTTTTAATTATTTTCATATATGATCCCTAACATTCACACTTTCTATTAATTGGGTCTTTATTCTTTTTTCCCCTCAACTCTATGAGTTCTCAACTTTCAGTAAATTTCCTGTTAAGATCCTCTTTGACATTTATACATTTACTCTTAAAATAAAAACAAAAAAGAATTTAAAAATAGTAAAAACAATAAAAATGAAGAGGAAAATAAATTTTTCGTCACCTACCTACCAAACAACCAGTTACACCCTTACTACTTGTACCTAATTGAAAATAACAAATACTAGCAGTTTTTTCTTTTATTGAGAACCCTTTTTTTAGTCATTTCTGATAGAGAAAGTGGGAGCATTCTGCAAAATGTGGTCTCTTTTTTTTGTTGTGGGAAATATCAGATGGAATTTGATATTTATGGTCGAGTTAGGGTGGTAGATATGGCGGGAAGAAATTATTTTCTCTCTCTTTTTAAAATTTTAAGTTTTTTTTATTTAAAGAATAAGGGTGTAAAAGGTTATTTAAATCGTGTTAGGGACCTTTTTTGAATTTATGAAAAGTTAAAGACTTATAACGTTGAAACAAGAAAATAATACATACTCAATTGATACAATGTGCAATGCTTGGAGATTATATGTGAAATTTACCCCTACAGATATTAAAAAAAAAAAAAAGAGTAGACAAATTAGACTGGTCGACTGGTAAAAACTAAAAAGCTTTATCCTCATCAAATTTATTACATTCACCAACCTATCGAATGAGAGAGAATAAGTTTCGAATATCTAACATCCTCTTCTCAACACCATTTTAGGTGATCCGCATTACAAATTTCCCACTACCTTTTTTTTTTTTTTTTAATACAACTTGGGGAACCTAGGGAGTGCAGGCGTAGACTCAAACTTAAAATCATGTCATAAGAATATTTACTCTTTACCACTTGAGCTATTACTCCTTTTGTCTAATTTCCCACAACTTTAGGTTTTATATTAATTTGTTCCTTGAATTTCTTTCATCATTAATGATTTGTTGTTTGTTTTTGCGCACAATTTATATATGTTTATAATAGGGTGGTTAAATTAACACCACACATTTTTACTAACCCTACCACATTTTAATTTATTCATCACCCTTTATGTTTTTAATTCTTTATACTTACATCATTAACTTATTTTTGTCATATTTTTGTTTTTAACATTTTATTATTATGACATCTTGTATCAAATAAATATCTTGATTCTAAAATTTTTTTTGCAAGAATTGCTTAAAATTTTTAAATAAACAAAAATGTAATATCTAATTATACACAATTACATATTTTCATATGATTTTAAGGTACACAAATCAAAGTTTTTTAAATATATTCGATCATTAAGAATACGAGAGGATAATTAAATAAAAAATTCAAGAAAAAATATAGCAGAAACTTTTGGGGGCTTAAATATTATAATAAACAAAGATTAAGAATATTCACATTAATAAAAATATAGTGTGTTTAGTAAAATGAGTGGTGCATGTATAATTAGCATTTTTAATATTTTAAAAAATAATAATCATATGTCACTGTTTTTGGTATTTTTCTGGATTTCTTAAGTGCATGAGTATGTCTTTTGAGCTTTGGGATAAATGTGATCAGCACCATTGTTTGTTGAGATGGGTAAGTGAATATTTATATTCTTAATGGAGAAATTTTGGGCTCTCGAGCTCATTGGGTCGTTATTTTAACTGAAGGGTCATCGGTCTAACCGATGTCATATTATCAATAAATTTATTTATAAAATTAAATTAGAAAGAAAATAATATACAAGCATGAATTCACGTATTTATGTCCCTAGAGCTTGAATTTCCCCAAAAAAATAAAAAATAACACGTCATTAATCAGTTGAAAACAAGAGTGATTAGTATGTTGAATGGTCATTTAAAATGCTCACCCTAACTCATAAGTATTGAAATGAGTGGATGCGGCCTTAATTTGTTCAAAAATGTTCAAAAATAGCATATACATGCACGACAACACTTTCCATATCTCACAATTTTGATATCGTCAACCAACATTTGCTAGGCAATATCATAAGCATCCACCGCATTGTTACCTATTTCAATCACTCATTCACCCATTGAAATAATTTGCACATAGATTCTTAATTTTTCCTTCTCTTTAGCAGCATTTTTCCTAAAAAATCAGTTTTTATGAAATCAAAATTCAAAAATAAAAAACAAACACACTAGACACTTGCCTCAAACAATTCAAGGCACACCGCACATAGGGCAAGCAAAATTGGTACTAGAGTCATTCAACTCACGATAGTCTAATTAAGTCTAATTAGTAACTATAGAAATCACTATTGCAGCCGAATTGTCAATATATATTTTAAATTTCGTGAAAAACAAATTCCTGTTTTATAATGTATGCAAACTTTGAGAAACAAAGAGAGATTTAAATGAGTTCTTACGAAATTTGCAGCTAAAAAATTGAGTCATTTGAACTCTTGGGGGAATTTTATAATAATTTAAGAAAATTATTAGTACGGGATCAAGTCATCAAAGAGTAAGAAGTCATCAAAGAGTAAGAAAAATGAACTGGATTAAGAAAAAAAAACGATTTAATTTAAAAAATAAAAACAAAATTGTGAAGGAGAAACCGAAAAGGGAAATCAAATAAAAATAAAAATAGAGCTCGAGGACATACACACACACACACACACACACACACGCACAGCAAATTTCCCCTCCTGGTGTTCCAAATTGACCCACCCCCGGGTGTAGATGATGTAATACCAACACATAATCACATCTCAGCGTTGAATTCGCATCAATTTTGTGTTTCATCTGATCGGTGCTCGATTGAATTTTATCTAATTTTTCGCAGATCTAGGGTTTCCCCATTTCACGAATTATAGGGATTCAGATCTGTAATTTTCGTGAACTTTAAGGGCCATAGTACTCTATTCCGATTTGTTTTGGCGTTTGATGCTGTTGTTATTGTGGTATTGAGAATTCGTCTGTTAAAATGAGGGGGAAAGGTGCGAATGCATCGATTAGGGATCGGACCCAGGAGTTTTTGGGCATAGCGGAGAGAGTAAAGAAGTCATATTCATCTCAGAATGGGCCCAGCAGTAGTGGATCCAAGCCCCAGGAGCCGCAGACGGTGATCGCCACGCAGTCGGAATTTAATCGTAAGGCGTCCAAGATCGGGCTTGGGATTCATCAGACCTCTCAGAAATTATCTAAGCTTGCAAAATGTAAGAGATTCTATTGGCTTCCTTTAATTTTAGTTTAGTATTGGTGGAAATGTTATCTTTGATTGGTATTATGTTTAGGGGTTTAAAGGAGGTTCTGATCTGCACATGCAATGTTTTCTCGAATTGGATGGTAATGGCTAGAATTTATTGGTAAAATATGTAACATGTATATCTGTGCTCTTGAGCATTACTCATATCTGCAGTTATTATGTTAAATAAATTCATCGCAAGTTAATATTTTATCTTTGAAGAAATTGATTCTTCACCCATTTGTGGGCAATACATAACGACCTTCTGACTTGGTTCACGGGTTATCTGTGTATGTCCATCTTGAATTTTAGTCATCTAAATCTACCAGGAAAATCTGTGTGCTGTTAAGATGAGCTGATATAATGGTCGAAGGGAGTTCAACTGTCTTTGTATCAGGCATGTTTGAATTTTTTTTTTCCTTCACTGGTTTTCATTGATACTTAATATTGCAATATATGCATTTTTTTTCACTAGGCTTAGTATTATCTTTCTGATTAGCTTGTATTTCTGGATACTTTTGTTGAAACCTAGCATCTCCAATGCATTTCATAATTAGCATTTTAAATTTTCTTTCTTCTTTTTTTTTTTGGTTTTGTTGGGGGGGGGGAGGTATTATTTTATTTGAGAGGAAAGAAAATGAAAAAAAAAAAAAAAGAGTGGGAAAGTGGAGAAGAAGAGAGATATAGAAATAATTCCAAAAATGATGATAAAATAATAGTGGCGCATGTGAATAGGATATGTGATTTTGGAATGGATGTGGGAAGAAGTGGAGAAAGAAAGAGAGAAAAGCCGAGGGAAAAAAGGAAGAAAAGGTGGGACCTGCATTTTTTTGGTCTCTTCTCCAACATAAGATACAATCTTTGAATTGCATTGGAGATTCTCTAGCTGATTCATATTCTGACTCTTTCATTGGTTTTATGGTACGAATGACAATGCTAGTGCCAGCAAATATACAAGTACCATTGGGATGGAATGCTGGAATTGCATAGAATCAATTATAAACAAAGATACAAATGCAAATATGTTCCTACTTTCTACTTTGATGCCAATTTGAGGAACAAAGTTCTACGTAATTTTTGTTGTAGTTGAGATTCTTCCAAAGAATTAAGTACGAATTAGGATTTCCTTTGGAAGATTTTGGATTTATTATGGATGAAAAGCACCTTGAAACCTTTAACATGACAGAAACAGAGTTTAATAGTTGTTGTACAATTAGAATTTCCTTGAAAAATGTTCATTTCGTTGAGAACCGCTTAAGGATTGAATATCAATTGCCTAACATTAGTGTGTGAAATACGGTCAGATAACTTGTTTATTCTATTTTCATGCAGTGGCAAAGAGAACCTCTGTTTTTGATGATCCCACAATGGAAATTCAGGAGCTGACAGCAGTTATCAAGCAAGATATAACTGCACTTAATTCTGCTGTAGTTGACCTCCAGCTTCTATGCAATTCACGAAATGGAAGTGGTAATGTTTCAAGTGACACGACAACTCATTCTACAACGGTGGTTGATGATCTGAAGAATCGGTTAATGACTGCCACAAAGGAGTTCAAGGAAGTATTGACCATGAGGACAGAGGTGAGCCAAGACGTTGTCACCATCTGGTCTATAACTCATCTCTAATTTCTGGATGAATGGGAAAGACTTCCACAATATCCTATTAAAATTAAAATATAATGTTAAAACAACATTTTCATGGATCTTTTTGCAGAACTTGAAGGTTCATGAAAATAGAAGACAATTGTTTTCTTCTACTGCTTCGAAGAACCCTGCAAATCCATTTGTTCGTCAGCGACCTTTGGCTTCAAAGCCTGCTGCAAGTACTTCAGCTGCCTCTCCTCTTCCATGGGCCAATGGAACACAATCATCATCCCATCCATTCTCCAGGTAAGAGCATAATGAATACTTTACAGCAAGTTGTTTTTGCTCGCACTGTCTTACCTAATAAAATGGAACTTTTGACTTGTAAGTTTTTTGAACTCCGAGCACAGAATGTTCAATTGTGATGAATAGAAGTTTTTTGTCTACTTAATTAAATTGAGCATTTGACTTGTTATTTTCTTGAACCCCAATACAGAATAGAGTTGTGTTATTCATTTATAAGGGCTTGTTTGAAGCTCTTTAAATTTTTAATTTATAAAGTGAATTTATAAAGAGTTGAAATGAGTGGTGAAGATTTAATTGAAGTTTGAAATGTATGGTGATTGTTGAGTAGTTGTCAAATCAACAGTTATATCATGATAGGTGAATTTATAAAGAGAAAATTTAAAGAGGATCAAACAATTGGTAATTTACTCTTTAGATGGATAAAAGTTTTGGTTGAGTTTCAGAATCTTGATTGAGAAAAATGTTCATTCACAGACTATGGTGATGTTTGGTATTTCAACAGGAATTGGGTGGATGGGGAGACTCAGCCATTAATGTCTCAGCAGCAGCACCAACAGCAACAAGAATTGGTTCCCATGCAAGACAGCTACATGCAGAGTAGGGCTGAAGCTCTTCAGAATGTGGAATCGACAATTCATGAGCTGGGAAATATTTTTAACCAGCTTGCTACCTTGGTTTCACAGCAGGGAGAGCTAGCTATCAGGTTTACAATTTGGAAACTAGCTTATTGCTTTATGGCATGATGTTTTAGCTGTAATGGTTACATTAACCCAGCTGCGTATAGAGAATACAGATGAATGCTGCAGCACTTATCCAGCATTTGTTTGTATTTCCCTACATGTTTATGGGTGGAGTTGGAGGCAGTGGGTGAATATATATGTTAATGCTTTCTGTTGGGTGTGTTCTGAAATTATAGATAAAAGGCTTTTTGGACCGTCTCTTTAGAATTTACTCTCCCAGTTCGACTGCATGATTTAGTTTTTTTTCTCATTTGTCATTTTGAACCGGGGAAATGTGACTTGTAGGATTGATGAGAACATGGATGATACACTGTCAAATGTGGAAGGAGCACAAGGGGCTTTGCTCAAGTATCTCAATAGCATATCATCCAACCGGTGGCTTATGATCAAGATATTTTTTGTATTAGTTTTCTTTCTGATGATTTTCCTATTCTTTGTGGCATAGCATTATTATATAGTAAGACAAAGACCGTGTATTTTGGACGAGATAAGGGTGTTAAAATTTCTCAAGAACCCGTTCCTTTTTTGATGTTGAGACGTCTTTCCATGCTGACTATTGTATATTACAACATTTTAAATGTATTGTTATTATGGTATAATAATAATAGGGAGCTGCGAGATCTTCTAGTTTGCCTATATAACGTAGAATTCTTGATTCCTTTCTTCTTCTTTGAGTACTGAAAATTTAGTATCCTTAGCAAATGGAAATAAGACAAGGGCATACAGGGGTTCCAAACGGTAAATCGGGCTGAAACCACTTCTCAGTTCCTTCATTTGCCTGAGAACCGAGTTTGGTTCCCTTGGAGTACCTCTAACGTTCTCTTATTTCTTTGCCTATCAATGGTAATAGGAGATTATCTAGATTTGAAAAGAATTCTTGGCACAAATAACTTACTACCTTCAATGCAAAATGATTGTCCTCGTCCGGGTTTCCTAGAGTTGAAGCGATATTTGACTTGATAACGTTATATTTAGTATTTTATTTTTGTGCCAATGACTTTCTATTAAATAGAATTCACCAATGCAAGTCCTTATTTCATGGAATATAAAAGTTGGGTTTTCACCAAGTACAGCTTAATTTTAGTAAATCTCATGTGTTATAAAGTTTGTTACGGTAGAGAAGTATGCAGGCATGTGATGATATAAGACTTTGTTATCATGAAATAATCTGTAATAAAAATATTTGAATTTGCAGTGGAGGTTAATCTCCTTCAATAAAAATATTTGAATTTTAAGGGGAGGTAGGTTAGTGGGATTTGTTATGAAATGCTTATCAAGTTAAGATGCTTTTGTAACACCTAGTTGAAAAGGAAACACAAATACAAAAAAAGAATACTTCTTTGTCGATAAGAAAAAGATGAAACATAAATCACGAATCAATTAAAACTTTGTCGTCTAGATGCTTCATGCGAATCACAATTCTTTATTGAAGGAAAAAAAGGTGGGTAAATGATACATTTGGAAAGTTTATTTAAAATTGAATGTGTTGAACTGATTTTACAAAGTCAAATTTCATTCTCAATTCTCTAACAATTCGAGGCCCTTATCAAGTTTGACTACTTTGTTGAACTTCAAAACTTTTTTCAACCCCATTTTTTTAAAGGAAAAAAGAACTTTAACATTCAACCCTTAAAAAAAATAATAATAAAAAAAAATAATTTAACATTCAACCCTTAAAAATAATAATAATAATAATAAATAATTTAACATTCAACATGTAAACTAGTCCATGAATTTCAGGGCCAATACCTCGACCTTAAAATTGGTAGGACGGAAATGAAATTATTCGCTAAATTACGAACTATAAGTCACTTAAAATCAAAGTTTTGGGTCGAATTAGCAAATTATGCAATCTATAGGGTTCACCATTTGGGAAGAAACCACCCCTGTCCTTTATAAACCCTCGCTTCCTTTCTCGCGTTATCTGCACAGTTGCCACAGCCCCTTCCTTTGTTTCTCTCTCTACATTTCTCATTTCTCTCACTATTATCAATCAGTGGCGCATCTGTATGTAACATACACAAAAACACACCCTATCCATCTCTATCGGAAACCCTAATTTTCTTTGAGACAATCATTTCTGCGGAATTTTTGAATTTTAATTTCCGATTTAATTTGGATTTATTTTCTCGCGGCTTGGACTGTGGACGGTGTTAGTACTTGGTCTCCGTTTTTGGAATTTGATTCTTGGATTTACGTGAAAGTCCAGATTTGGCTCTTTTTTCTCGAGGGCTTTTTTCAATCTCAAATAAGGAGTTGTGTTGCCAAAATGGTGGGTGGGAACAGGAGAGATGAGGGATCCTTCACGGTGACCAACACTAATGTTTTTGCTGCGTTAGAGAGCTTGAAGAAGAAGAAGAAGTCCGACAAAGAGAAGAGCGCCGGGAAGAGCAGTAAGAGTGCATCCAAAACTGCGGCTGGGAAGTCGAAAGAATCCGCCGACGAAAAGCCGCAGGTTTTCTGGGCTCCTGCTCCGCTGACAACCAAGTCATGGGCTGATGTCGACGATGAGGACGATGATGATTACTATGCGACAACTGCCCCTCCACCGTCTCTTTGGAGTGGGTCAGGTTCCAGTAAACCCGAGGAGCCTCCTAAACCAGACCCTTTGGAGGTAAAGTGATCATGAGTAACAGAATGTTTATATGTAATTAACTAGTTATTTACATCGATAGAAATAAAATTTTGTACTGTTAAATTTTATTGTAGTTTGTTTTGCTTTTCGATGGGTGTATTCATGGTTGATTTGTGTTCATGTGCTGATTAGCGTTTTTCTCTGGTAAGAATTTCTTTTTCTCGTTGAAAAATCAAAGTTAGTTACCACTGGTTGTAAGTAGTTAATCATTTACCCACACTTCTATGATTCTTAAATTTCATCTGTTGGTGTATTGTGCCGCAGAAATTGTTCCGAATTAATGTTTCGCATTCTAAAATGGTATCTTTATATGATTAGAGTCTTAGTTGAAATGGCATAAAGAATCTTTGGAATTATGAGGATATCTTGCCGGTGTTCACACTCTTTGTTATTGTTGCACTGAGTCTCAGTTGTATTAACTTAGAGGATGTTTGGAATTATGAGGATATCTTGCACGTTTTGTGTGTTCTTTGTTATCTTTGAACTGAGTCTCGGTTGAATTGACTTAAAGGATGTTTTGAATTATGAGGATATCTTGCACGTGTTGAATTGCACGTGTTGAATTGACTTAAAGGATGTTTTAAATTGTGAGGAAATCTTGCTCGTGTTATGCTTTCTGTTTTTATCTTTGAATTAATGGCGAGAGTTGTTGGATAACTTGTGTGCTGTTATGGTTTGTGGAAACTTGACAAATGTGTATGATGAGTAAGTTATTTTATATTTTTATATAACCTCTAAATGGGGAATGACATCAAGGTTTTATGAAATGCCCTTTTTTGCTCCGATGGTACAAGTTACCACAATTTGATGAAATGGGAATGACGTCGAGGTTTTATGAAATGCCCTTTTTTGCGCCGATGGTACAAGTTACCACAATTTGACCAAATCTATATCTGGTTCTTAATAGATGAACAGTACAAAAAATCCTTCAATAGTTGACTTGAGATGTAATTTTCTTGCTGCATTTCCTCTGATAATAGTGGCAGTTATCCAGTGAATATTACGGTGTTAAATGGTTCACTCTGGTGACTTCTGGAACATAGATGATCTGTTGGTAGTGTCAGCTTGAAACCCACCCACCCACCCCGAGCTGGGGGGGGGGGGACAAAAGCTCCCTTCCTCTTTTTATCCAGTGAATATTACGGTGTTAAATGGTTCACTCTAGTGACTTCTGGAACATAGATGATCTGTTGCTGGTGTCAGCTTGAAACCCAACCCCCGGGGGGGGGGGAGAGAACAAAAAACCCCCTTCCTCTTTGGAATTTGTAGCTCTTTGCTTTTTTGACTTGTGTGTTTATTCCTTTGGTTTCTGTTACTGTTTAATGCTTGCCACTTGAGATGCAAAGTTTTCTGGATGGTTCAGGAAAGTGAAAGTGAAGAAGAGCTTCTTGATGAAGGTGATGATGATGTTGAGGATGACCACGATCATGAACCAGAGGTGCAAGAACAGCCTGAGCCAATTGTACAAAAGCCTGTAGAAGTTCCTCAGCCAGCCAAAGAAACAGAAAGACAGCTATCCAAGAAGGAGAGGAGGAAAAAGGAGCTTGCAGAATTGGAGGCCATTTTGGCCGATCTTGGAGTTACCCCGAAAGAGAAGGCCCAAGATGAGTTAACTGGTAAATTTGCAATTCTTTTTCCTTTCTGAAAATTCTCTTTCTTATGGATTTTGTTCCTTTAGGACTTGTATTGTTTTCAATTATGCCTATGTATTTATTTCAGAGTTAGGTATCCTTATGGAAAAATCTGACCTTCTTGTATCTGTGGTAGCTACTGGGTAAAAATGAGAAAATGATCTAACTTTCTATTGTCTCACTGTTTCTTGTCCATAGAGTAAGGTTACTAGTGAGTTTATATCATAAAGGCGTTTTCAATCATCCGTCATTCAGACTGAGGTTACTGTTTTCTTTGTGCGCTTGTAGATGCTTCAAAAGAAAAGAAAGAAGGGGAGTCGAATGGAGATGCTGAGAAGAAGGATAATGTCCCTGCAGAATCTAAAAGTGCAAAAAAGAAGAAAAAGAAGGATAAAGTTTCAAAGGAGGCGAAGGAACATGAGGATCAACCCAACAGCTCGAATATTGCTAATGGTCTAGAGGAAGTTGCTGGAAGCGAACAGGGAGAAGAAGATACCTCTTCTGTTGATGTGAAGGAGCGTCTGAAGAAGTTGGCATCTTCTAAGAAGAAGAAATCTAGCAAAGAGATGGATGCTGCTGCAAGAGCTGCCGCTGTCGAAGCTGCTGCAAGGAGTGCAAGACTTGCTGCAGCTAAGAAGAAAGAGAAGAATCATTACAACCAGCAGCCAATGCGGTAGGAGTATCATATTGGCCAAGCTATACTGATGGAGATTAATATGTCTTACAATATTTTCTCTTCTGAAATAAACTCTTGGAGTCTCTTATTCTGTGATAGATAGACTTGCTATATGGTGACATGTTCCAATATGGTTTTGCCCATTTAAAGTTGTTTTCATTTGGTACTCTTTATGTTTCTGTTTGTAACATATTGATACTCTTTTCCTAAATATCTATCCTTTCTTGGAAGTGTATGGATGTGCCTGGGTTGAGAACTTTTGGGACTCGTCATATGATGCTTCACTTTTAGCTTGCATGGTCGCGACACCATTTTCTGTAGGGCGCCAGTCCATCAATAGGCATGTTCTTCAACCCTTACTGGTTGAGAAATTACTCTCTCATGCCTTGCTTTGTGAAAACACCAATTAGAAGAAAAAAGAACACTCGACTGGATTTGTAAGATCCACAGGTATGAGACATGCATGAGGGCATCCCCTTAACATATTGTTGCGTTATACTGGTATAAACTTGACTTCTTAATATGTTGTGATTACTGATTATTACTGCTTGTTTGAGCCTGTGACAGTTAGGCTTGAGTAATGGTTTGCTTTCCTTCTGATATTCATTGGAAGTTGAGGTATCCACTCATTTCTCTTGAGCTTTATGTTTCTGTATTGGAGAATGATTTGTTTGGTGGAGTGACACGTATGGCCTGTACCAGATCGGAAGAG
>CAVNYN010205841.1:0-50647 GCA_963692815.1 Nyctanthes arbor-tristis | reverse complement strand
TTTGCAAGACTGTCACTGCTTTAGCACCAGTTTCCATGTTGGATTTTCTATTCGTGCTTGTTGAAAATTGTTATATTACTCGAGTGTGACATTTTTTTGGCTTTATGCAAATAAATTTCAAGGAAATTTTTATTTCTATATCAAGCTTTTTATTTCAATGCCAGGATTATGAATAACAATGGCCCTCCATAGAGCTCGTGACAAAATACGTATTAAATATTTATCGTCTTATTGCAAATATTATTTTACTTGTGATTGTTATATTAAAAATAAATTAAATATTCAGTTTCTTATTATAAAATCTATGTTAATATAAACTAAAGCTAACACGGGTTTCGCGCATCGCGCGTTCACCCACTAGTATATATATATAAAGAGAATAGTTCCAAAAAAATTATTCCTGTTTTGATGCACTTTCTAAACTAGTAAGAGTATCTTCTTTTCCATTTTTTCCCTCCTTTTTTTTTGTTTTCTCTTCCTTTTTTTTTTTCTTTTTTTGAAAATGTTTTAACGTTTTACTCATATATATATATATATATATATATATATATATAAAGAGAATAGCAGTCAAAATTTTTTTCCCTCCCTTTTATATTTTCTAAATCCGTAAAATTTTCTTTTTTTCTTTTTTTTCCCTCCATTTTTTCAGTTTTCAAAAATACAATTATAGCTCTTACGCATGGTGTCCGTTTTCAGTTCACAATATGTGTTTTTGGGGTAGTTCAACGAGACGAATTGAACTAGTAGTTATGCCACAGCTAATAATTTATTTTTTCCCATTCCTAAAAAACATAAATTTGCCTTGTAAATTAATTTCTAATTTTTATTTAATTTGACGTTTTGAATTTCTTTTGTTTAATTTAACCACACTTCTACAAGCTTATATTAATTATTGTACTCAAACTCATTGTACATCGATATTTATTTATTTAAATTTATTATGTGACAACCTGTCATGATATTAGCTCTTTTATTATTTATGATGTTGGATTTTAGAAGAAATTATTTTGGTCAAGTTTTTTAAAATTAGTTGCAAAATTTTTTTGCCGTGCAACGCACAGGTGAAAGTCTAATCCATTATGAGACAGTAAAAGCGCTTTTTTGACCATGTGTTTTCATCATTAGATCGAACAATATGTGAAAAATTAAATGTGGTTATATCTACGCCAACAACACTGCAAAATTAAGTTTTATTTTTATTAAGGAAAATTATATTCTCACTACATAAATTTACTTCAGCTCGAAGTTTTAAACTATTTTCTTTATTTACGTAAATATCCATAACTAAAATTATATTAATAACCAATATTAAATTCAATCATTTTTTTCCTTCCACCACAATCATAATTATCTTAATTTGAATTATTTTTAATAATTATTATGCTTTTTAGTTCCAATATTAATAATACGACTTGACATTTTAAAGATTTTTTTTTTATAGTTTCATTTTAGTACCTAACTTCTAGATGCTGTTTCATGAAGAATGATTTTTAAATTTTTTTATTTTAATATATATATATTACTTTCTATAAAATATAAATAGATTTATAATATTACTTAAGAACACATGATTGAATTGAAATAAAAAATATATTATAATAACGAATGGTGTTAATTTAAAATCTAATTTTAATTTTGTAGGACCGAAGTGTTCTAAATTAGAAGTTCTGAAAAATCTATATATTTATATTTGAGTTACTTGAAACGTTAAAACATTTATGCTGCCAAAAAAAAAAGGTTGGAATATTTTTTTATTCAAATTCAATTTAAAAAAATTAATTAAATTAATTAAATCTAATTTGAAAAGTTATAGATGATTTAGGATTCTATTAAATTAAGTCTAAGAGATTGTCCTTGTAACTCTACATACGAACTTGCGTTAATAGTTTGCACGTGAAAATTAGCTCAAATTAATGTTCATATTGAGAGCTTCGATTTAAGATCTAATTTGTATATATTTTCACTTACAAACAATGTAAAGGAAAGCAATTACGTTGTGTTAGATGTAATATATTTATTAATGTGATTTTATACATTGATTATTATAGATAATTAATTTCATGGGTAAACGTGTAAATGGATAGTGGTGTATTAATTAAAAATGTCTTTTAACCGTGGTGCTTTATAATGTGCTGTGGAAATAGGAATTGGTGGTGTTAATATAATTGCCCTTTTATTTATTGAAAAGGTCAAGAATTAACAAAGTGTTTGACAACTCCCTCATATTATCATCTGGATTATAATTCGCCACATGACATCATTTCATTAGTTTCACTTTTTTCAAAAAATCAAAAAGTAAAGTCAAATCGCAATGGTTTATTTTAAAAAAACCAATAAAATAATAATACGTCGCAGATTATAATCCAGATTATAATCTATCTCCTTACTGAACACTTTGTAAATTACTTAAACAACGTTCTTATATATGCCTATATTTTTTTTAGATACACCATCAAATCCTAGATCTAGGTTCTTTGTTTTTTTATTTTTATTTTTATTATTTAAATATCTTCGCCACCACTACACCACAAATTGAAAACACCAAATCTTGGTAAAAAAAAAAAACCCCAAATCTTAAAAGAAAAATACTTTTTATGTTTGAATAATATATACAATGGCGAAGAAAAATACAAACACACTATCAAAATCAAATATAAGATTGATATCAATGTTCATACACGAGTCGCCAATGTTGAGTAAAATCTTCATACCTTTATTTTTAATTAAAGTTCTCGTAGTTTCAGAGTTACAATTTCATACTTTGAATTATATATGGTATTTCGCAACTTCATATCCATGAGAGTAATTGACAATTAGTTTATTTTTTTTTCCTTCGGCCATTTTTCCTTCACGTCATCGATTGCACCAAACTCACCTATATATCCAGTAATCTCCAGCAAAGTGTATGACAGGATTATCCCGCCACGCACACACGTGACGTGATTATTGAGACAATTGTGTGAGCTCTCACATACAGAGCACATTGTGTATAGGTTGCTCTAATATTTTCCCGCCACCTGTGCGTGTGGTGGAACAATCCCACCATATATATAACGGGAGATCATTTTTATCTATATATCTACAGAAGGGTGTGTGGTGTGGATTTGTTTATTTCTTTTTTTATTGTATTTTATTTTACTTTTAAAGTTTAGTGATAAATAAATTGGTAAAGTAAATGTAGTTTATTTATAAAAAATGATTTTAAGGGTAATGTATATATACCGTCGTATAGTTAGTGAAAATAGTAGTGTACATATAATAACTACCCAAAAATTAAAGATGGAATTACATGATATTTTATTATGTTTAACTATATTCCCAAAAAAAATATGTTTGTGCTAATTAATGAAATCTTAAATTGAAAAAATAGAAGCCACAGAAAAAATTTGAGGGCATAAATGGGGAAAAGAGTAATAGCTTTCATTGTGGTACAATTAAGAGTGGGTACCATCCCAGCAAGAAAATTCTTGGACGTAACCATTGTAAATATTTGAGATGAGACCCATAATAACAGTTGTGTTTTAAACAACTCATAAGTTTTCTAAGTCACATAATACTTCTCCTCATCTCGTTGCATCTTATCTCAAATTTTTCACGCTTTATCATATATTCATGCACTTTTTTTATCATATATTCATGCACTTAAAAACACATAAACTAAAGTTTGATTTCAATATATTTCACATATTACGTTTATTAGAACTGATTATTAATTAATCGTTCACCCTTCGGAGATTGGAATGAAAATCGACCCTTCCTCCCTCCGAACCCCCCCCCCCCGGGGTCTCCTAAAATCGCGCAATCTTTTATAGTTTTCACCTTTACAGATCTCTGATGGCCCATCAGCCCAGCAAATCTACTGCGTTTCGGAGGACACTCGTATCGTACTCCGTGCTAAGAAATTGATACCTTCACAAGTAACACACTCTGACGATAAACTCGCACTTCCCATGTGATTATGAACTCCTTTATCACCCCCGGGTCTCCATACCCCACCCACTCGGCCACCACCCAACAACCCGGCAAAATCAGTGAAACCACACTCTAGTGTCAAAGCTAGTTTACTGTCACTCTTCTGAACTAACAGATTCCAATCTTAGTTTTTTGCAGTTGAGGAAATTTTAGGAGGATCTTAGATCAAGCCAGCAACCAATCCTGTACCCTGAACGAATTTCGGGTTTTGAAGATCTTTGAGATTTGGGTTGAATATTGTTACCGAAAATGAAGGCGGCAGCTGCTACAACGGATGTAGTTTTGAACCCATCGTCAGTTATTTCTTTTGACAATAAGAGGTAACGTCTATGACTTCCACGCGTTCTTCATTTCATTTCGTTTCTTGATTGATCTTTATTTTCTTCTCTGGCGACTTCTTGCATTTCTTTCCTTTTAATTTGATCTGTTGCTCAATAGCCAAGCGTAGGCCTCTGCACTTGTATTCAGCATTTTACACGTTTTCTATTTCTTTTTCTACAGTTTCTTGGTTACCATGGTTTCCAGATTTTTTGACTGACAGCTAGAAATCCAATTGTAGGGTTCTTTCCTTTATATTTTCTTTGTTTATATAAAGATCAAACTATTGATTTAATTGAATATTCCTTAACTGTTTGAGATTTTGAGTTAATATATACATGCGAGCGAGAGAGGAGGTTTTTATTACTCCATTTTTTGTAAGTTTATTGACTTTATAGAATAGCTTAATCATATTACACGTTGATTTTATATTTATTATTTTTAGTTTAGTTGATTTCTTTCTTTCTTTTTTTCTTTTTTTATTTTTTACTTTTTGGGAAATAAAAGAAGCCAAAGGGTTCGGTTTTTTGGCTATATTGATTGATTCTTTTAGGATGTGTTTAATTGTGATATTTCGTGCTTGCAATTATTTTGGTTCCTTTAAGTTCTATGAATTATCTGAGAAATATGATATAGAGTGCAGTAAATTATTTGTTGTTGGGGGGCTCTCTCTCTCTCTCTTTTTGGGGTGGGAGGGTGGGGATGCAGGGTGCAATACTAATAGGGATAACAGGATTTCCATTCACAGTGAAATATGTTGTTGAGCAATAAGAGCTGGGAATCTTTAGAGGCTGATGACAGGTGTATAAAACATTATAAATTCTCTGTCTGATTTGTTGCATGGCTAGATGTGCATGAATATACATATACTATTGCTGCTCTTGGTTTTCTTTTCATCTCTCGTGTTTTGTTTCAAAGAACATTCAAGTTAGCTGCTAAATAATTCTAAAATCTTTTAATATCTCAGAACTTTCATAAACAGGGATGCATATGGATTTACAGTGAGACCTCAGCACTTGCAAAGATACCGTGAATATGCTAGTATCTACAAGGTTATCTTTTCTCTTTGAAACATCTCTTGCTGCTAAAATAAAAGACAATTTGCAGAATCTGTTCAATTCCTCATTCCACTCCACTTTAGTCCCCCCCCCCAACCCCACCACAAAAAAAAAAGAAAGAAAAATAAAAAAGAAAAAAGAAAAACCATGTGGTCATTATTGAGAAGGAAACTTGCAATTTTTCTGTGTGGTTGTAGGAGGAAGAGGAGGAGAGGTCAGATAGGTGGAACGACTTTTTGGAAAGACAGGCTGTGGCTACCCAGTTGTCTGTCGACAAGTTATCTGAAAATGATAAAAATTTGTATACTGAATCAGCAAAGTCCATTGCTTGTTCTAGTGCCGAGAGTGATTCTGCGGCTAATGATTCTACCTCTGAGAAGCCTAATTCTGACGGTTCCTTGGAACAAAAGAAAGAGGTGCAATCTACAACAGAGACAAGAGTTCATCGAGTCCAATTATGGACAGAAATAAGACCATCTCTAGGTGCTATAGAAGATTTGATGAGTGCTCGGGTGAAGAAGAAGGTCAACTTCATTAGAAGTGAAGCAAACTCTCGAACAGGAAGACCTCTTCCTACCATTGAGGAAAGTAGACCGGGCAAAGGAACATCTGAAGAGGATTCTGATGACGAATTTTATGATTTGGAGAGGTCAGAATCAGATACCAATCTAGACATGCATTCAGCTGACAGTATGGGAGTCCGAGGTAATGCTACTGGTGATTCTGCTGTTCCAGAGTTTCAGCCTCCTTGGAAGGAAGAACTGGAATGTCTTGTTCAAGGGGGAGTCCCAATGGCTCTGAGGGGAGAGGTGGACTCAAAATTTTTATTTTTTCTTTCGTTTATTTCCTTTTGCTTAATCTCTGCTTACCTTTTGGACTTGGATTTACAGCTTTGGCAAGCCTTTGTCAGTGTGAGAACTCGCCGAGCGGAAAAATACTACCAAGAACTGCTTGCTCCAGATGCTATTTCTAGAATAAATTTGAAAAGTAAAACAACAGAATCTGGTGATGATAGTCACGAGCCAAATCCAGATATAAGTGAGAAATGGAAAGGGCAAATTGAGAAGGTTTCTGGGTTTTTCTAGTTGAATTTGAGTTGTCATTTACCCATTTATAGTTCTTTTTGCTTATTTTAATTCAGTGCCTCCAAAGCCAAATTTTATTCCCATACATGCAGGATTTGCCTCGAACATTTCCAGGTCATCCTGCTTTGGATGAGGATGGAAGAAATGCTTTGAGGCGATTACTTACAGCTTATGCTAGGCATAATCCTTCTGTTGGCTACTGCCAGGTTTTTATAGATTGATAGGTTTTTGTGTTTAACAATGTAACGAAAGTTCCCTTAAGACTGAGTTGCTCTCCATATTTTCATCAATTTACTAAAATGCCTGCCCAAAGTTTAGATAATATGTCATCTCTTGATGCCTATGATCATGGAGTGAAAAGGCAGTTTCCAAATTTGTTAATCAGATTGCTATCGAATTTGACAACAGAGTGAAAATTTTGTATACATATCTTTGCTTTATTCTGTGCTGAATTTACCAAATAAATTGTCATAAATTTTGAAAATTTGTATGTTTGTATTAGCACTATTATCTGCTTCATTTACCAAATAAAATGTTTCTGTGAAGCATATTCATTCTTAGCAGTACCGTTAGAAGACAAATCACTGGATCAACCCCTTCTATTATTGGACCTAATGATAAATGCAGGATCTACCGAAATATGATCTTTAAACTTGTTAATCTGATTGCTATCTAATTTCCAACCATTTGAATTGTGAAAATTTTAAACACATTATCTCTGCTCTATTGATCGTAGCGCCTGTTTGCAATCTCATTTTAATGAATTTTAAAGAGAAATAAGAGAGAGAATGAGTGGGGTTGAATGGTAGAGATTTGCGCAGTACATGCGGGTCCCTTAAAATATGTGGATGTGATTGGTTTGACCAATTTTTATTTAAAAATAGAATTGATTAGCAAACATGGGCTTACAGTGAAAAGATGGTGTCCAAACTTGTTATTCTGATTGCTATCCAATTTTACAACAGAGTGAATTATCTTTGCTCTATTCTGTGCTGAACTTACCAAATAAATTGTTATAAATGTTGAAAATTTTTATATTTTATTTGCTGTATTCTGTGCTTCATTTACCAAATAAATGTTTCCGTGAAACGTAATTATTCTTAGCAGTACCATTACTGGATCAACCCCTTCTATTATTGTAATACCATGTGGTACAAGTATTAACTCTCCCGTATTAATGGACCTAGTGATAACTGCAGGATCTACCGAAAGATGATCTTTAAACTTGTTAATCTGATTGCTATCTAATTTCCAACCATTTGAATTGTGAAAATTTTAAACATATTATCTCTGCTCTATTGATCTTAGCGCCTGTTTGCAATCTCATTTTAATGAGTTTTAATGAGAAATAAGAGAGAGAATGAGTGGGGTTGAGTGGTGGAAATTTGTGCAGTATGTGCTGGTCCCTTAAAATATATGGATGTGATTGGTTTGAGCAATTTTTATTTAAAAATAGAACTGATTTAAAAGATGGTGTCCAAACTTATTATTCTGATTGCTATCCAATTTTACAACAGAGTGAAAATTTTGTATACAATATCTTTGCTCTATTCTATGCTGAACTTACCAAATAAATTGTTATAAATCTTGAAAATATTTATATTTTATTTGCTCTATTCTGTGCTTCATTTACCAAATAAAATGTTTCTGTGAAACATAATTATTCTTAGAAGAACCATTAGAGCATCTCCAGTGGGGAGTTTTATTATTGAAGTGGTGTGGAGGATAGAGATAGAGAGAAGATGATTATTTTAAGTAAATAGGAATAGAATGAGTAGGGGAAAAAGGCAGGAAAAATGAAAAAGAGGAGAGAGATGGAGATAAATTCAAAAATAATGATAAAATAGTAGTGGAGAAGGTGGAGGTGAGGGTGTGTTTGTGGGCTTTGCACGGGACACGAGGAAGAAAACGTGAGAAAAAATGGTATAAATGAGGGAAAAGTGATTAAAAGAAAATGAAAATAGATAAAATTATGGGACCAACACAATTTTTTTCTTTCACTATCTCTCCTCAAATGGACCATGTTCATAAAACATGGCATTGGAGATGCTCTTAGTAGACAAGTCACCGGATGAACACGATCTCTCTTATATTATTGTCATACCATGTGGTACAACCGTACAAGTGTAACTCCTGCATCAAATGGTGCTGATGATAAACCATGATTTATTTACTTTTACGCTGTCCTACTCTTTAGATTGAGTTATCTAAAATGGAAGCTCCAGTGGAGCAATACTTGTCAACCTGCACTTCTGAATTTGCCTATTTACAGCTTTATCTTATTATGCTTCGACTAGTCCTAGTGTCTAGTGCATTACTGATGCCTATTTCTAATTTTCATGCAGGCTATGAATTTCTTTGCTGGATTGTTACTGCTTTTGATGCCAGAGGAAAATGCATTTTGGTGGGTTTTTTTGTATTGGTTAAAAATGATCTTTTATGTGTTTCTTTTATGCTCTAAAGGGAAATTCCTAGAGATATAAAGATCTCGGGTATGATCTTTTCGTCTGTGACAATCTTTGGTTATCAGTTTTGCATTTTGTTAAATGTTAAATATGTTGGGTTGACTGAATCCAAGATCTCTCTCTCTCTCTCTCTCTCATATATTCCAGGACTTTAGTGGGTATTCTAGATGACTATTTTGATGGCTACTACTCAGAAGAAATGTTAGAATCTCAGGTAATTACACATTTACTTACCATTATATTCATTTTGAAAATGTTTTTCCTCTTGGACTAAATATGTCGTCGAAACAGAACATTCTAAATGGGAAGTTATGTTATGTCAAATTGATTCTTGTTAGGTTGACCAGCTTGTTCTTGAGGAGCTGGTGCGTGAAAAATTTCCAAAAATGGGTTTGTGTCTCCCTCCCTCGCTCCCTTCCCCACTGGGGCCCATTTTCTAGTTACATTATCCTTTCCAAGCAGTGATTTAAGTCATCCGTTAGAACTTTTTCTCGATAAATATGTATTTGCTGCAGTAAACCATCTGGATTACCTGGGAGTACAGGTGGCTTGGGTGACTGGGCCGTGGTTCCTCTCGATTTTTATGAACATGCTTCCGTGGGAAAGTGGTCAGGTTCTTATCTCAATCATGCTAGTACAGGAGTCTTTTGTGTCAATTCTTCCTGCATCTTCATCTTTTTGAATAACTCCAATATCTAACACGTTTTATTTTCCTCCAGTTCTTAGAGTCTGGGATGTGCTTCTCTTTGAAGGGAATCGTGTTATGCTCTTCAGGACTGCACTTGCTTTAATGGAGCTATATGGTATTCTGTTAGCAATATCTTAAGTTTATGAATTTGTAAACTTTAACTAGCCTGTCGTATGCATGTGATATACATGCGTATGTGTCTTTTCAATTGTGTCATACCGGTTAAGGCTTAACATTCAGTCTTGGGTAGGACCTGCGTTGGTTACAACCAAAGATGCTGGAGATGCAGTCACACTGCTGCAATCACTGGCTGGTTCAACATTTGATAGTAGTCAACTTGTCTGGACTGCTTGCATGGGTTACCAAAATGTGCATGAAACAAGATTAGAAGAACTGCGAGATAAACATCGACCAGCTGTCCGAGCTGCACTAGAAGAAAGATTGAAAGGAGTTCGAGTTTGGAGGGACAACAAGGGTCTGGCTTCGAAGCTATACAGTTTCAAACAAGATCCTGATTCCATGATTGTGGGAACTGAAAAAACAGAAGAAAGAAATGGTGACGCAACGTTTCTGGATATGAATTTGAATGGGGATGTGGAGATAGATTCTGTTAAAGATCTTCAAGAACAGGTTGCTTGTTGCATGATCTTTTCATGCACAACTCATAATGGTCACCTGCTGATACTATCTCTTTCCCTGTATCATCATGCATTTGACACAAATTCTTGGTCTTTATCTCAACATGTTTTTGGTACTTTGCCCCCTCTCTCTCACCTCATTCCTTCTCTTTTGATGAAACGAAGTTAAAGAAATAACTCTAAGTGGCTGTACATTGTGAAAGCAAGTCACACGTGATCAAATTTGCCGCATTTTTTATTTATTTATTTTTGTTTCTACTACTACTATTATTATTATTATTATTATTTTGTTTTTGAATGAACCAATTTGGTTTTGTAACAATGGAGTTTTGCATGGTTACATGAGCATCTTTCACGTAATGGTTTTGCTTTGATGTTGAAAGTGGTTGAGTGTTAACATGATTTTTCTTTTTGGACCGAAGATCTTGACTTGTGCAATTGCTACTTCTTCAGGTTGTGTGGCTGAAGGTTGAGTTATGCAAATTACTGGAGGAAAAACGTTCAGCTGAGCTCAGGCAAGTACAAATGTTGTGGTTGTGTTTGCTGTTCTGTATTTGGTTGATACTTGAAACTATTATCTGAAAAAGAGTTGATATTATTCATAATTAGCCTTCTAGGGAGAGAGAAAGTAATCGTTGTGAAATGAATATCCTCTTCCACCCGACGTCAGATATGCCGCAGTAAAATGAATAGCCGTTCCTTGATTTTTTAGGCATAACCTTTAGTTTATTTTCCTGTGGTTAATTATTATTTTCCTTGTGCCAGATGATTAAGCGTGCTGTCCTTTTTTTTTTTTTCAGAATTTCCACTTTTGTGTTGCTAAAGAAAAGTTGCTCATGTTTATCTTCTTAAACACATAGAAGTGTCTACTGTTCATACTTTATGTCCCTTGTTGATTACTACTAAGCTTTTCTTCCCTACCGGCCAAAGAAAGAATAGACTTACGTCTGTCCTATATGTCACTCTTAACCCTTCTTCATCTTCATCAATTCCTCCCTTCTTTACAATCATCTTCTTCCTCCTCTCTTCCTCCCCCATCATTCCATTCTTATGGTAGGAATCAACTGCATAGCGTTACACTAGTACAAAAGGGTTTTAGATTCTCATTACTGTGGGAAAATTATGGGGAATTTATAATTTCGTCTACATCTCCATTTGACAACTATTCAATTACAATCACACATTTCAAGCCGACATTAGATCTCCACCACTTATTCCGTCTCTCTCTTCATTATGATTTCCACACTTGTGAGAATCAAACATCCTTATTGTCTCTCTCTTCATTATGATTTCCACACTTGTGAGAATCAAACATCCTTATTGTCAGTTGTGCACCATATGTAACCTCAAGCCCATAACGTAGTATGAAGCATAAAAATTTTCACTTGATCTGTAACTCTTACCTGAATTATTGTTCCTATGCTAGGTTTAAGTTATTTTTTCCCTCATTGTTGAGAACATATGCACTTCGCCTTATTTCTTCTCTTTTCTACGACTTTGCTGGTGTAAAATACGCTGACTGGATTGAGAATATTAAGGACATGCTTTCGCATATGATATTCCTTGCTAAGGCAATCTTCTTATAATCATAGATGCCTTTGTACTAGGTTTTTTGTTTTTGTTCAGTAGATTAGATGTTGTGTCCTTAATGTAGCATTGTTTTTGTTCAGTAGATTAGATGTTCTATCCTTAATGTAGCAAAACTATGAATAAATTGAATTCTTGTAATGATGGTCGATGGATTATACTCTTGTGCCAAATTAGACAACAGCTTCCTTACAGTTTCAATCGGTGGATTGTCGTCTCCTTTTTGCTATCTCCTTTTGCCAAAAAAGACAGTCTTTTATGGATTAATGGTGCCTTAATGAGTAAAGAATAATGATTGTAAAAGGAGAAAGGGCAGAAAATCATAAGAAATCAAGGGAGAGAGTCAATTAATAATATTATTATAGAAGTCTGAATATTACAATGACAGGTCTAATTTAGATAAATAACAATTTCAAAATTAAGCTGCAGTACTTGATTATTCTGAAAAGAAAAATCCTAATCGTCTGTCCTAAAATAAGAACTTTTTGAAAGGACCCATAAGGTATGTCTAAGAGAATCGATCAATTAATCTTTTATCATTTGATGATTATTTGTGAACAAAGAGACCCCCTTTGATGGCAAAAAAGTGGGAGGCCTAAATCTGCTCCTGGAAAATGCTGAGCAGATTGTCAGTGATGGTCTTTTCTCTCTTGTTATTTGCAAGTCTTTCATGCTCATATGTCCTAGAGAATAATCTTAAAAACATCCATGATCATTGTAGTTGGAGATTCTTACTTATTTTTCCCTAGGAATATGAATAGTCCTTATTTTTGGAGTTCTTGTATTCTTTTTTCAGAGCTGAAGAACTCGAGACAGCATTAATGGAAATGGTTAAGCAGGATAACCGGAGGGAATTGAGTGCACGGGTAAGTAACCAGCTATATGAGTTTGGCACCTTGTTATATTTATACATATGCTTGTATTTGCAAAATATCTATCATGGTATAGTTAAGAGAGGAAATGTAGCTTACTTGACCTAACTACGTAGTACTGAGCTAACTTGTATTGTTCTGTGGAGCATCTTCAATTTGAATTCCAAACAGATCATTATGTGTGCGGGGTGGGGGTGGGCTCTAGACTGTTGAGTAAACTGATCTTTGGTACCCTAAGTTGTATGGGAAACTTCATATATAGTTTTTAATTTTTGATAGCTCAGCCGTTTTGATGGTTACAGTTGTCTGAACACTTGGAATCCTGGAACCATATGGTCCAAATCCTGGAGCCATATGGTCCAAATCCTGGAACCATATGGTCCACCTCTTTCACTGTAATTTTTTGGTTTTAAATGTTAGTCCCCCTTGAATTTTCTTATCCGGTCTTAGTGGTGTCTAACGTTATTACTATCTGCTATTAGTTGCATTTTACAGGATAGAAATATTTGCAATGTAGGAGCCTACTTGAAACTGCTAGGAAAAATATGAAAAACGAAAGGCGGGAAGGAAAGGAAAACAAAAAGGGAGATACTCTGCAGTTTATTTAATGGTCACCGTAGACCTTCGTGGAAATTGAATTTTGACAATCTTGCATTTCATTCTTTTTCATTTAATCCGTTACTCCACCCTAACTTTGCCTGAATTGCACGTAAATCCAATCCTTCTGATGCTGCTTTGGCTTTTATTTAATTTTGTCAGATTCTGAGTTAGATGGTTAGCACTTAGCAGAATTCGGGCGTTACTCATTCTTGATTTGTTTTCAAAATATAATATATAATGCTAAAAGAGTATGTGCAATATAGGAGGAAACTGCCACTTTTGCATTTCAACGCGTAATAGTTTTTCTTCGAAGATTTTCTCAATAACTTGGCTTTGATATTTTTGTTAGTTTTCCTTTTAATTGTTCAAACCAACAGTTGATTTCTTCTCTAAATTCTAGGTTGAGCAATTAGACCGAGAGGTCACTGAGCTGCGACGGGCCCTTGCTGATAAGCAGGAACAAGAAAATGCCATGCTTCAGGTAGCACTGTTGGCTGGTCGCTGTATGTCAATAATGTCACTGACGATAGTCCCCTGTTATTCCTCTGTTAATCTTGGCATGCATCTTGATTTCTTTCTTAGATCTTGATGAGGGTTGAGCAAGAACAGAGAGTGACAGAGGATGCTCGCAGATTTGCTGAGCAAGATGCTGCTGCGCAAAGATATGCTGCTCAAGTGCTTCAGGTTCTATTTGTAAAAAAACCTTTTACAAAATGTTTCACCAAAAAGGGTGATTTGACTTATTACTCGTGTATTGTGCGATTGGGGGAACGTAGTCTAGGGATAAGATGGTGAAATTAGCCTTTCTCTATGTTTATTATTAAAAAAAAAATTTCTTTGGCTCGAAAACGTTACTATTACAAGTAAAGAAGAAAAGAGAGAGATCCAAATATTTATATATATATATAGATATATATATAATTTAAGGAACTCTTCCAGTTATTTCCCTTAAGATCACCGGAAGAATGCTCAGGGTTTCCACGCATTACTCCTGTACATCGCTCTGATGATTAATTTCCTGATGACCCAAATAATAAGTAACATCGTCATCTGCACAATGGAGGAGCAATGGCTGATTATTATGTTGTTCCATCTTCTTGTGCAATCAAGGTAGTTTATCCTTTTATGTAAAGTCAGAGTAATTTCCATAGCTGCTTCTACGCCAAACACTAACATAGAAGACCCTTCTGGGTTGTGATCCAATTATTCCTAGTACCTATACTGTTATAGTTGATTAAATGACAATGCAGTTTAGCTTAGAACTCCCTTCGCACTTTAGATTTATATTGCTTTTATCTAGTGCAGTAAAGGTGTGAACTGTCCGGTTTGGTGTGGTTTTGGCTCGAACTTAATTGGATGAGGAGCATTTTCCCCGCTTCATTGTGTTAAGCATGGGTGTCATTGTTCAGTTCGTGAATCATGCACGTCCATGGGTCTTAGCTGTAAGTGTGCAAAGTATGACTGCCTTTCAGGTTAGGGATTCTGTAAACATGTCTATGCGGTTGTAGCATGCAAAAGACGTTGGGTTCAAGGCAAATTGCAAATGGGGCATATGTTAGTGTGGAGCAAGCAGTGATGAAGGAACGGAGATCAGGGAGCACAGGAGCAAGAACCATGTCTTATGTCATAGATTAGGTGCTGTTTGGTGAAACTGTACCCCAGTACCCACTAATCAGAATTCAACTACATAAAAGTTTAAAGAATCAGGCTGCTTGAGGTCTTTGTTTTACAAAAGAAACATCTAACTTTTATGTTCCTTGTTCTCGTACATACTTCCTTAGAACCAGATCAACCAGCTTGTTTGGTTTGTTATTGGTGTGTCTAGTTTCTGGTAATTTAACTCACCTTGATGTGCTCTTTCTTCTGGTCTAAGTTGACTGTTTATTCAGTGGCGTGAATGTTAAAGTTTGAGCGGACTTGCTGGTCTGACCCAAATTTGGTGACCAAAATATCAAACCAATCTGAGAAGGTCTTTTCAACCAGTTGCAAGCAAACCACTATAAGCTGTCAAACCCTGTCCAGCCCATTAGTTCGAAACTCCTGCATAGATTCCCTTTTCAAACTGACCAAGTCCGTTGGCTTTATGGTGTTATTCCTGTGCTTCTGCAAGTGTAGATCCTGGGATCTGGTTATGTTTACCGCTTCTTCTGCTACTGTTATTTGGATTTTTGTTCCCCGATGAAAAATCTACAAGTTAAATTACTATGCAGATTAATATCTACAAAATTATACACGATTACTGATAAATAATCTGCAGGGGAAGAGGAACAGTTAATTAGAAAGGGGGAGAATCAAATACCAAACCCATTTGAGTAGGGCTTTTGGACTATTTGCAAGCAAACTATTCATTCCCCATTTAACCCTGCGGGTTACAAAAAAATCAGCAATGTAGAGTGCATCCTAGATTGCGTCACACAAACATCAAAATCGTACCATAACCAAGGAACCACCACTATGATGACAGTCATTAAATTAGATGGGGAAACTTGAAATGTCTTTGATTTATAAAGAGGCTAGATAGGGAATTATTTGTCCTTCATGCAATGCATTACCTGTGGGCATTTTTATGTCTCTTTCATTTTCTTTCTTCCCTTGATAATTATTTATTTATTTATTTATTTATTTATTTATTATTATTATTATTTTTTTTTAGGGTTGGGGGGTGGGTGGGGATTAAGGAATATGTTTATAATGTTTATTTTGATTTATGGTTGCACGCACTGATTGAACAGATGGTCCAGTGAGTTAGTTCTTTGTCTGGTTAACCATCTGGATTGGGCTTGATAATCATTCCCGTTTTCCTGATTGGACGTGCCTTATCTTGATTATTTGATAATTTGTTCATGGTGCATGTTTTCAAAAATTTGCGTATTCTAATAATTGCATTCATTATGCTGCTGCAACGACCACCTGCAGGAGAGATATGAAGAAGCTACTACTGCTCTGGCTGAGATGGAAAAGAGGGTGGTTATGGCAGAATCTATGTTGGAGGCTACCTTGCAGTACCAGTCTGGGCAAAACAAAGGGCAACCATCCCCACGGTAAACCATAACTTTTTAGATCTGCTGTTTCCTTGATGATTTATTTACATGTCGACATCAGTATTAGAAAATTGCTGCAATCCCCGTTTATTTCTTTCCTTTTTGGGTTTTTCATTGCCATCACTTCAGAAATAGAGAACTTATAATCTGTGAATAACACGATATGTTCAAAGAACCAGAAAAGGTACGGGTGAAGAGTGAAAAGTGCGAGCCGGTTTTAATTAAATAATTTAAGAATTAAATTTTACCATAAGTTTTCGAGTTTTCCAGTCAGACTGGCTGGTCCGGTCAGGTTTTCTAAACATTGGAAGAAAATGAAGCTGGCATATGCTGATATGCATATTCTCTGGATTTTGGATGCTGTTCCATTCTTTTGGTGGAACTTAAAAGTCCTAGAACATATTCTAACAGAAGCAATTCCATGCCTCCTGTCTTACAATATTGTGTATGAGCGCACATGACAGGTCAATGCAGCAAGATTCTGCTCAAGATTAGAAGTAATCAAGATTCACAGGACATGTCAACAAGGAAGATTAGTTTGCTATCTCGACCATTTGGACTAGGATGGCGTGACAGGAACAAGGTCAGTTAGAGGAACTTGCTCTTTTAATGTGAAGACTGATTCCTCCCACCATTATAGTGTCCTTGTGCATATCCATTTGCTTATTCTATTTACATACTTTGCACTGGCATTTGCTTATTCTATTTACATACTTTGCACTGGCAAACATGAGGTTTTTTGTTGGACCGAACTTTATAAAAATGCAGCACCGGATTATTGCTGATGTATCATTAGTTTGTAGTCTTATGTGTTTTTACGGTATATATAAAGTACTTTTCAGCAAAAAACTTGGAATTATGCCCTGTATTAAAAATGTTAAGAGGGGACAATTTTTATTCAGCAGGGGAAGCCCAACACTGTCGAGGAGACAAAATCTTTGAACGAGGGAGAGGCTCTAAGCATCCAACAGGATGGAAAATCTCTAAGGGAGGAACAGATTTCAAACAGTCAACAGGAAGAGAACGACAATCATAAAGTCGAGCAAAAGCTTGAAAAGGCAAATGATTCATAATTTTGATGTTTGCCGTGTGTAACCCCCATCATGAGTGAAGTTCATCCAAGAGGAATATATTCTATCTCTTTATCATTTTCCTATTCCTTCTCTAAACGTTGTCCTTGTATTGGTTTCATTAATTCATTTGACAATAATAGTTTGGGAAGCATACATGTATTTTAGAGGATAGCCAAGTGTATAATCTTTTCTTTTTTTTTTTTCCCTGTTAAAAGTTCCTGTAATACACCTTTATGATGTACAAGGATCTGTTGGATATACAAGTTAATATGAGAATTAAATTCTTGATGTTAGTTTTGCTTCTTGGAATTAGGATGATCTGTTGGAGGTTTTTCTTCTGGAGGTTGTGTTTCCATGTGGCCTACATGATTTGAAATGTACGTGACATGTATTGATACATGCTTTATAAGGTGGGAAGAATTGTTACAAAATCTCACGTGACATGTATTGATACATGCTTTATAAGGTGGGAAGAATTGTTACAAAATCTCCTGGGATTGAACAATTTCAATTAAATACCACACTAATGATAGAATCCTGGCTACTCCTGCCTAGCCAAGATTCTGCTGTATATTTTTTTCGTAAATAATATCTGTATTAAGTAGGTCCTAGCGGCTACGCATAACTGTCACAAATACTGCCCATTACTATCACTTTTGTTCCTCTCTCGGCGATTCAAAACCTATCCCGCTGCTTTCGTTTTTTCATTTCCTTTGCTTTCTTTTTATTATTTTTGGCTTCCTGCATATATTTTAAAAAACAGTCATAAGTTTTACATATAATGTCTATTTTCTGTTCATAATATACGCTTTTGGGGTGGCTCGACGAGGCGTATTGAACGAGTAGCTTCGCCAACATCTTGCTATACGTCTTTCCCTCTACAAATTTCGATTTGTAATTTTGACATGTAAAGATGAAATTGTCTGGCCAGATCGGGCAATAGTTGGATAATTCATTTGTGTGTTGTCTCACGTGTGTTGTCCTATACTCATACATGAATTATCTAATAATCACTAGCCGAATGTGAGTTTAGCTGGATAATCTTTCCATATGTCTGGCAGGTGACTAAAACTTAATCCCGCTATGTAAAAACCGTGAAATCAAGAACTCAAATTCTATGTTATATGACATTATTATAATTACAATTTTCCCGTTTAAAAGTAGTCACACTATTGAAGACAGTGACAACTGTAGCGACCGGATTTTCATAAATGAAAATTTATTGTATATAAGGTTTTAAAATAATTTTAAGTGCGTCACCATCTCCCTATTTCCGTAATTTCAATAATGTTGGTTGCGATAAAGATTTTAAAGAATTTGCATCGCTCGTCTATTTCATTTAAAGAAAAACGCGAGTTTATAATTAATTGGATTTCATTTTCGAATATTAGATTTGGGCCCAATTAATTATTAAGTCTATCATCTAAGAAAATTTCTTTAGTTTGGTCTAAATTTTATGTATGAGAAAATTAGAGAATAGGCTACTCTTTTTGTTGGTGTGCTCAATTTTACGTCAGTTAAACCTTATTTGTAAATCTACCATTATGAATTGTTAATATTACCCTTAAAATTTTTTTTCCATGATAAATTGTTATTATTATTATTATAAATTATAATTATTATATATTTGAATCTATATACACACACACACACACACACATACACACACTATATTTTTTTCTCTCACAAGATTAAATTAGGGTTCCCTTAGATCCGGATTATCTCTATCTAAACCCGACGCCGACGCCTTTCCCCTCCGTCTGCCACCACATTTCCTGCCTTCGGCCACCGCACCAATCACGGCGATGACCACCACCACCACCACCAAAAATTGCCACTACAAGTCCCGATTTCCATCACCACAAATATGCGCCGCTGCCGCTGCCGTGAGTCGCCACTCCTCCAATCGCCACTACCGGTTGATTTTCAAAACCCCCTTCTTAAACCACCATCGTGAACCACCACCCTTGGCGTCAAACATAATTTTATACTTTTCTTATGCCATTGTTCTCCACGGCCAGTTCTTATTGGGATTCGAACCTACTTATTTTTTCGAATATTTTCTTATCCTCTTTCTCTCTCTCTGTCTGTGATTGATTCTTTTTCTTGCATAGTTCACAACGGCGGTTGGTTGGCGGTGGCAGCGGCAATAGATTCGTGGCTTTTTTTTTTTTTTTAAATTTCATCCAAGAATATCTTCATTGTTACGATTTGTTACTATGATTTTTTTTTCAATATGTTACGATGAGTTCTTCGTTTTGTTAATGTGGTTATGGTGATCACTGTTACCATGAATCTGTTAACATTTTTCAAGCTTTTGTTACCATGGTATATATATATATTTTTTGGGTGATTTTTTTTTTGCTTTTGTTACCATATTCTTGTTTTTTGTTTCAAATTTTGTTACCATGGTTTCTTAATTTTTTGTGATTTTTCGCTTTTGTTACAATGATTTTTTTTTTTGTTACAATGTTTTTTTTAATTTCTTTGGTAATCCTTTTTTATGATTTTTTTTTCAATTGTTATTATGTATTAAAACATCAATGGTAGCGATAGGTGTCACCAAGCGGTGGTGGCGATGGGTTTTTGTTTTGCGACACGACATTTGTTTAATAAGTATTGGCAAATTTAAGTGATGGTAGCAAGGGTAACAACTATTACTAACTAGCAATATAGATTAGATATATATCTTATAAAATTAAAACGAAGTTTTTAGTACTATATAATAATAATTGAATTTAATAAAAATTGATATAAGGGTCGTTGTACAATATAAAATGATATTTTTATAATTAGTTTCAATAGTAAGGTATTCGTCAAAACCCTATTTAAAAAAGTGGTAATATCTCTGTTTTAAAAAAATGGTCCATGTTAACTTTACACGCAGGTTAAGAAATGTTCATTTAATAGTATTGGAAAAATAAAGTTTAATATCATTTACCTATTATGTCTTTTCATTTATTAATTATTTCACTTTAATAATTTTATTTATTGAGTAACTGCGCATTAAATTGGGGTATGTTAGAAAACTCATACTTCAATTACTTTTTAAAAGGGAAACTGAATTATATTTTGGGACAGATAAAAGAGGAAAAATGAATCATCTTTTTAAGATAGAGGTAGTGTATGTCAAAAGAACCCACTTTATGCATTTAAATCCAAGCATCGTTAAACCATTTAGTCCAATTTGTATTTGGATTGGACTTATTTTCTAAAAAGTCTTATGAGCCCAATAGTATCAAGCCCATTAGTCACCTCACGAATAAGCTCTTCTGCCCAACGCTAGGTAAGCTTGGTTTTCAAGTTACCTTAGGCCCAAATTTACAATCCAGCCCATTTTGTTTACCAAAGTCAAAAGTAAATAAAAATGAGTCTGGCCAAACACGCCTTTCGCCCAGTTGAAATCCTCAAATGTTCCCTAACCGATCCTACCGTTGGTAATTGAACTACCCCTTATCCCCTGAAGTTTGTTGCCAACGTTCCCCTCTTCCCCAGATTTTCTGAAAAAACAAAATCCTTCCACTATGCCTCAAACCTTTCTCGTGTATGTTCACTTTCATATACTCAATACATAGGGGGTTTTCCTCAAACAGGGGATTGGAAATTGTGTGTGCCCTAAATGGGAATTTATGTGAAATATTCCTCACCTAGCGGATAATTGGGTGGATTTCCATCAGTACTCCTGCACCAGCATCCCCCACACCGAGAATTCCCCGCTTCCAAGGTCAGCATTGATTCTCTGATTTTGGAGGCAGAGCTTCGCGCTATCTTTGATCGCATATTACTGGCTAGGTCTATGGTGTTTTCAGATCTTTGGTTGGAGGTTGATTAAGAGATTACCATTCATTGCATTCTTCATGGAGGCGGCCTTTGGCATTTTCAGATTCTTCCTCGACCTATTTGGCAGTAGGTATACTTTGACAGAGACAGGCTCTCGCACATATTCCGCGAGGGTAATAAGGTTGCTGATGCTCTTGCATCAAATGGATGGACTAGACAGTGTTATACAGAGTACATGGTTCGTGATTTTCCTTCAGGGGCTCGTGGGCTTCCACAGATGGACCGTCGTGGTTTCTCATCTGCCAGGGTCATTTAGTTTAGTTTTATTTTTAGTTTTTTGAGTCTTATGTACAATTAATCTAGAATTAGTTTTATTCTTTCTATTACTTATTTCAGTGTTAGGGTGGTAGTACCTCATTATTTTCTTCTTTCATTGATTGTGCATTTAGCTGAAGGTTAGGTTTTATGCCCCCCCTTAGGTTGCACCATTTTTTATATATTAATAAAAATGGTAGGGGCATTCCAAACCCTCACTAGTTAGGTAAGGCGGACACCTAAAAAATGATGCTCCAGCCTAGTTAGTACTTTGATTTAAAAAAAAAAAAAACCGAGGTCGCCCTCTCATGACTCACGCCAACCAAACCATAGATCTTCCGATGCAGCCACCTGCGATGACCATAGCTGAGAAGCAGTTAAGCCAACAATTCAATGTAAATTTTTTCCTATGAAGTTTTATAGCTGCCTTCTACAAATCAGCCATTAATAGAGAGTAAGATGTAAATCAGTAAATGTGCCTCCTTAAATAAATACATTACCAAACTCACTCATTAATGGCACTAGTGACTCACTAGTGCCATTAATGAGCGGGGGACAATGACATTACTTAATAAAACAAAAGATTCATCTGGCAGTATAAATACACTATCATATAAGAGTGGCAGCATGTTTAAATGAAGATCCGTTCATTCTTGACCTCATGCTTCATCATGAATGTATAACATTGAAGATATAAAAGTAATGTCGATAGAGAGATATATTCTGTAAGACATAATGGAGTATACAGACTATCTGAGAATAAACATAATATATAATCTAAATTTGTTGCCGAGTAATGGCACCAGTGGCATTAATGCAAGAAAAAAATGAACTGCCACCAACATATATTACCATATAACAGAAGGGCCGGATTTAGAGTGGGGGTAGTGGGGCCCCTTGACCCCATAGTAACTCTAAAAAGTTCATTTCGTATTAGGAGAAATTTAAATTTCATACATTTGCCCCCATAATAAAGTATTAAAATTTAGTCGAGATTGATGTTGAAAAGGGCTATTAGTGTAATGGGTTCAACTCTTAGGTCTTACATGTTTCTTTTTGGTTAATGCCTAAGTCTTGATTTTTTTTTTTTTTTTGATAAAATTGTGCAAATGACTGATTCAAAATTTGTTCTCTTTTGTTTTTCTTTTATTTCTTTATTTTTCTTTTCTATTTTTATACATAGCCCACTAAACAAAATGCATTTGCATTTTTTCCTCTTAAAACTAATGCTTTCTTATAAACAAACACTTGTTGACTAACCTAGTATTATCCGTAACTGTCAATCTATAACACTACACATTTTTGAAATATTGTCTATTACTAAGTGCATCATCAAGTTTAATCTGAACGTTGGCCCTGTGTTTCATTATCAATGTATAACATTGAAGATCTAAAAGAAATGTCGATAGAGAAATAGATTCTGTAACAGGTAATGGAGTATATAGACTATGGAAGACTAGAGCTAATATGTATAGGACCTATATTTGTTGGGCTGGCTAATGAACTAATGCCTGATATACGTTACCAACCTCAACCATTAATGGCACAAGTGTCTTTAATGCAAGAAAAGAATGAACTGTCACCATACATACATTTTTAACTATATAAATGCAACAGCACACTTAGACGAACAACCATTCATTCTTGACCTTGTGTATGATTATCAATGTATAACATTGAAGATCTAAAGGTAATGTCGATAGAGATATAGATTCTATAAGATGTAATGGAGTATATAGACTATCTAAGACCGGTCATAAAATATAAAGAAACTACGTTTGTCTCCCAGTAATGGCATCAGTGACATTAATGTAAGAAAATAATGAAATGCCTCCAACATACATTACTATATAATAGAAGGGCCAAATTTGGGGTGGGGCCTACCCTACAGTAACTTTAAAAAGTTCGTTTCATATTAGGAGAAATTTAAATTTCATACATTTGCCCCCATAATAAAGTATTAAAATTTATTTGAGAATCATGTTGAAATAGTGTAATAGTGTAGTGGTAATGTGTACTTTTAAATGGTCATGAGTTCAACTCCCAGGTCTTACATAATTTTATTTTTTTGATCAATGCCTAAGTCTTACATAATATTTATTTTGACAAAATTATGCAAATAACCTTTTCTTACACAAAAGTTATTTTGATAAAATTGTGCAAATATTGCCTATACATGTTACCAACCTGGCCCATGAAGGGAACCAGTTGCACTAATATTTAATGTAAGAAAAGAATGAACTACCACCACACCTTCATTACCATGTGAATGCAGCAGCACGTTTAAATGAATATCCGTTTTATTCGTTGACATTGTGTTTCATCATCAGATGTATAACATCGAAATACAAAGGCTGTGGTCGCCAGGTCGTTAGGTCAAAGAGGTTAACTGGTCAATGGGATTTTGTAGCAGGTCCCATGTGCCCCACTGAGTCTAGTGACCCTAGGACCTCAAGACCTAAAAACCCAAAGACCTAAAGGCTTTAGGAACTTGTCATTGTCCCGGCCCGCATGAGCTAAGTGAACGGCCCAAATCAAAGTGAACTGCGTTATGACTTGATCTCCTTTACGGGGTACGTAGGCAGCTTGGAAGTTTTTCCAAGCATCAATTAAAAAAAATCCAAAATTTTCCCTAAACTATATTTGACTTGATTGCCTTGATAAGAATCAAAATTGCCTGGCATGATTAAGCGACCTAAAAGGCTTGATCTTCGCCAAACAAATTCAAATACAAGTTTCCTGCATAACAAAATTTCTTTCGTTGAGTAAAATTTGATGACAATAAATTGGCGCCATCTGTGGGAAGCTATAAGAAAAGCTTTGGTAGAAACCAATCTCTGGTGAGAAAAAAATGAGTCAAAGTCATTCCCAAAGCCAAAGAGCGAGAAGTAGTGACGTGGGACTGCCTCCCGAATTCAGAACGCAGATAAATATGGTAGGCGCGGGACCCTCGCGGCCGGCCACTGAATCAAAAACATAAACATTGAAACGGCAAGTGGAGGCTCTTGGTCAAGAAGTCAATCGATTGTAGTAGCAAAATCTACCAGTTTCCTAACAAAACATAGTGGAATCCTCCCACGATGACTCTTCCTGGCGGGTCGAAAATGTTGAAAGATACCCAACAGGGGTAAATCCTCTAAGAGAACACGCGAGAAGAAGACTAAGCTTCATTCTGACTTAAGACTCTAGTCAACCATCTCCCAGCGCATGAGCTACGCCAGCTCCTTCTAGAAAAGTAGGGCGAAGCAGTGTATCTACAAGATTGGGCCCCAGCCCCAGTGAGGTCTTAGAAGGTCGAGATCACCAGATCCTCTGCGACTAAGAGAAAGGAGACATAGGAGGATGAGCCCAACACCTGCTTCTCACTATAGGCATACGTCGAGCTCGCTACTTAGAACTACTCGAGGTCAACAATCAGCTCCTCAGCATGCCCACGAGCTGGATGAGTAGAGTAAATGACTTAACGAGCTCGAACAATAGCAGTCCAGAGGAAAGGGAGCTGACGACTTTTAGAGCAGGCTCTCTACCTTTGTTCCTTCCATTCAAAAGGCTGTCATGCCTTCAAAATTGAAGCCCCTCCAAATTGGGACCTACAATGGTGAAACCGAACCCATTGCTCCCACAGATATGTGTCTTGGATGGAGCTCCAAAATGCGTCAGGACCTGTAATGTGCAAAGATTTTGCACTTTCTTTGGAAGGAAACAAAATGGGAACCTAGCTCTAGGGTTTGTGCACAGTTGGAAGAACTTGCAACACAATTTAAGGGGTCCAAAGCAGGGGTGACTACCAAGGAGATGCTGGGAACTATTAAGCGGGGGAAATCTAAGCCACTCAAGAGCTATCTAGATTGCTTCAAGAGACAAGTCATGACAATGGAGAAGGTGAGGGTTTAGTCACTTTTGATAACCGCCAAGTCAGGTCTCTACAAGGGCACTCGCTTCTGGTGGGTAATGCATGAGGACCCACCAAACATCTACAAGGATTCCTAAAGAGACCTGAAAAATGTATAAACGCAGATGAGGCCATTGAAGGAGGTCTATGGCCTGAAAAATATGCTAAAGATGAGAAAAAAGATCACAAAATCAGGAAAGATCAGTGGAGAAACGAGGGCCCATCCAGCTTTTCAAAGCCATTCACTAGACTCAACACTTCTGTCGAGAACATCTTCAACCTCTTGAAGAATGATCTAATCTTTCCTAAGGCAAAGTCCATAAAGAAGCCTATGAATAATGTAGATCAGTCTAAATACTGCAAGTATCACAGAGCTGTAAGTCATGACACGGATGAATGCTGGCACTTAAAGCAAAAGATCAAGAAGCTAATTGAATGGAGATACCTGGGTGAATACGTAGCAAATAGCTAAGGGCAAGATAGACAATCTTGTCCCCAGTAGACTTCAACGCCTGAGCTCCACAGAGCCGACTTCCAGCTAAGATCCACATGCTCATTAACTCAAGTCACAGCATGGAGTGTTCTAAGAGACAAAGGCGAGGTCTTGTACGAGAAGCCTAGAATTGCTATCATGTGCTCACAATACAAGTCCCCACCACTTAAACAAGTTCTTTCTCCTTTTGCGATGAAGATGCCCACAGCGTATCGCAGCCCCTACGAAGATGCTCTTGTGATAACCATGCCAGTTTTAGGAATCAAAATTTACAAAAACTTGGTTGACAACGGCAGTGTTGTAAACATCGAATATTGATCCTAAGAATCAGAGGCTATATGGAACCAGGCTACAAGGCTTCACTAGAGATTTTCAGAGGCTAAGGGCTAGATCATACGATCTTCATCGAGCTAGAAGACGAATCTTGCAGGAGAAGGATCATGGTCAACTTTCTCATTGTTAATATGCTATTAAAGCTTAACGCTATCTTGGGATCGCCAATTCTATATGAGCTCAGAGCAGCTAACTCCATCTTCCGTTATGTTAGGAAATTCCTCATCAGTCATGGAACAACAGTCATACAAGATGACACAACAGTCGTATGAGATGACCAACAAGTTGCATGAGAGTGCAATCTGGATTATGCAATGGGAGTAGTACCTCCATTAGAAGTCCACACTTTCAAACCAGAGCAGAGGATACAAGGGCACAAGTTTAGCCTATGACGAGCTCCAAACCATCAAACTAGATAAGTCGAGTCCTGAAGTCGAGCTCAAAATTGGCCTAGAATTAAAAAAATCCATGAAGATCTAGTTTGTTTAGCTTTTGAGGCAAAACTTGGAAGTTTTTGGATGGGTCCATGAAGACATGGAAGGAATCGACCCCAAGCACGCCTGCCATAAGCTCAACATTGATCCCAAAGATAGGCCCATGAAGCAGAAAATATAACCTTTTAATGGTGAAAGGTATAAGCCCTGGCTAAGGAAGTGGACAAACTACTTAGCAATAAGTTCATAAGGGAAGCCCTATACCCGCAGTGGGTATAAACCCATACTTGTCAAAAAGAGAAATGGGACTTGGAGAATCTATATCGATTTTCGATATCTGAACAAAGCCTGCCCTAAAGACAGTTTCCTTTTGCCAAGGATCTATCAAATGGTTGATGCAACTGTAGGCCACGAGCTCCTCAATTTCATAAATGCTTACTCTGGCTATCGTCAGATCCTTATGCATTCCAGTGATGAAGAGCACACCTTGTTCGTGACTAATAGAGGTCTGTACTACTACAAGATAATGCCATTTGATTTGAAGAATGCTAGATCAACTTATCAACAATTTGTAAATTCTATGTTTAAGGATCAAATTGGGAAAACAATAGAAGTCTATGTTGAGGACATACTCGTCAAAAGCCTACAAGCTCGACAACATGTTGACGAACTCGCAAGGATGTTCCAGGTCCTCAGGAGCTACAAATGAAGCTGAACCCTAAGAAATGTTCTTTTGGAGTGGCTTCTAGGAAATTCCTTAAATATATGTTCAATCAAAGAGGAATCAAAGTAAACCTAGAGAAAGTCAAAGCGATCTTGGACATGGAGTCTCTGAAATCAGTAAAAGAAGTTCAATGTTTGACCGGGCGAGTTGCCACACTGAATTGCTTTGTATCATAAGAACAATAGATAAGTGTAAGCCCTTCTTTGATGCCATAAAAAAATCTAAAAATTTCAAGTGGATAAAGGAGTGTCAGGTCACATTCGACACGCTAGAGAAGCACCTTTCTTCCTCCCAATTGTTGTCCAACCACTGCATGGTGAGATGCTTTCTTTATGCTTAGCCATTTTGGAGTCATCAATCAGCACAGTTTTGGTCAGAATAGAAGGAACAAATCAACTCCCTGTATATTACATAAGCCATGCCCTGCACGATGCGTAGCTAAGGTACCATCATATGAAAAAACTTGCATATGCCTTTGTGATAACCTCAAAAAAGCTCCGTCCTTACTTTCTTGAATATACTATTGATGTCTTGGCCAACGCTCCTCCAAGACAAGTACTTCAAAAGCCAGACCTGCCAGGTCCCTTGGTCAAATGGTTAGTAAAACTCAGCTAGTACGATATTAACTACAAGCCAAGGAAGACCATCAAAGGGCAAGCTTTGACCAATTTTATAGTTGAGCCCACATGCCCAGAGTCTACCAACAAAGATCTAGAAATGTTGACCAAAGAGTTATATGTCGATGGATCCTCTACTAATCATGCTTCAGGAGCTGGAATTGTCCTTGTCAGCCCTTCTGGACGCTGGACACTATCATTGCAAAGCAATCAGATTCGATTTTGATGCAACTAACAACTAGTCTAAATATAAGGCACTCCTGGTAAGAATCAGGATGGCAAAATCTATGAAGGTAAAAAAGGTGATCAGTAAGAACAATTCCCAACTCATTGTAAACCAAATGAGCGGGGCCTATAAGGTATAAGGCTAAAAGCTTTCCCAATACTAGGATAGGCTGATAGAGGAGCTGAAAGGTCTTGATCAGTATGTGTTCATATAAATTCCCCAAACTGAAAATAGTCATGCCGATGCTTTGGCTAAGCTCGCACCAAGCAAGAGAGCAGGAGAACTCAGTAGCATTCTAATTGAAGAGCTTGTGACCTCATCAATTTTCAGAACAGGGATAACGGAAATGGAGATCGACCAGATGAGCAATTGGATGGATCCTATCATCCATTTCTTGAGGGAGGGAGTAGTCCCTCAGGTGTGGAGGCCAAAAAACTCAGGCATCAAGCTGCCAGATTCTCACTGATCGACGAAAAGCTATATAAAAGGAGTTTTGCTGGACCACTACTAAGATGGTCTTTCTCCAACTAAAACACGAGCTATGTCAGAAGAAGTACACTCCAGAGTCGGTGGCAACAATTCAGATGGACAATCCCTTGCTAACAAGATCTTGAGGCAAGGGTATTTTCAGCCAAGAGTCAAGAAAGATGCTACTAACGTTGCCAAAGCTTGCAACAAATGCCAAAGATCCGCTCCTCTTATCAAACGCCCACTGGAAGAGTAGACCTCAGTGACAAGGCCATGACCCTTCACCAAATAGAGAGTTGACCTCACTGGCTCATTCCCAAAAGGAAAAGACGAACCCAATTTGCGATCGTAGCTGTTGATTACTTTACAAAGTAGGTAGAAGCTAAAACTTTGGCCACTATTACAGAACAGAAAATGACAAGCTTCGTTTGGAGGTCAATAAGTTGCAAATTTGGAGTGCCAAATGTGATAGTTACAGATAACGGCAAGGAGTTTGACAACTCTAAATAGAGTTGACATGAGACTGGCTTGGGAAGGCCCGTACAGAGTCAGAAAAATTCTATTAAATAGAGCCTATGTGGTCAAAGATATATAAGGAACCAAGTTGATGCGCCTATGAAATGCAGAGCACTTGAAGAGATATTATCAATAGCCGTGTATCAACTCTAAATTTTTTTTGGCATAGCTATTAGGTCATGACTGGGAAAATTAACAAGCCCATGCCAACTTAAAATTTCCAATCCACAATTTTGCAATTTGACAGCTGACAATATTTCAAGTAATAAAGATTTACTTTATTATGTTTTTGAATGGAAAAAATAAAAAATTAGTTGGGTAAATGTTACGCGACCCAGGCTAGAACGAGCTTCTAGCCAGCGACTTAACACTTGCTTGAAAAGATTTTGTACGATTATTACTAAACCAAGTCTAGAACAATATTCTAGTTAACGGCCTCACATTTAGATAGGTCCTACTCAATTCTGTCATTGTGTATGTGACCAAAACTAAAATGAGCTTTTTGTTAGCGTCCTAACATGTTGTCTAAGAACTGTGTTAAAAAGTGTCATTTATGTCAGTGCGGCTAGAACAAGCTTCTAGTTAGTGTCCTGACACTTGCTCAAATTTTAATTAACTTCTATCATTTTGTGTGCGACCAAAATTAGAACGAGCTTCTAGTTTGTGTCCTACAACTTTGTCTAAAAAAGTTTACATCAGCAAGGCTAGAACAAGCTTCTATTGAACATTCACGATTTGCAGCTAAGTTATTCAAGCACAAAAATAACGAGCTAACAGTTGGAAAAATTTTCATTTCATTCATAAAGCAGTTAAAGTACAAAATATAGGAAAGGAGACTAGGAGCTCTAGGCATGATCTTCTAGAGTTGGCGTAGGGACCTCTACCTTTTCCCCTCTAGTTAGGTTGTAGTCTCGACCTCCACTTCATCACCTCAGCTCATGAAGCCGTAATTTTGCTTAATTTTGGCAACTTGCTCTTTGAGGAAGGCCATGTCACACACAGGCCACACATTCTCAACCTCATCGACAATCTCCTTTGCAGTCTCATCGTAAAGAGAGGCGGTGTCTCCCTTGTACTCTTCCAAGCTCTTGTATTTGGTAATTGCCTCCTTGCACCCAATCATCTCATTAGAGGAGGCCTGGTTCTCTGTCTCTATCAGAACCTCCTCATGGTTCAACTTCTTAATTGCCGGCATATTCTCTAAGTACTCGACCTTCTTCCTAGAGGCCTTAAGCTCATTCCTCAGGTGCACGGCCTCTTCCCTGGAAATAGCAAGGTCCTGTTTCCTCTCCTTCAAAGTCAGCTCGGCCTTCTTCTTGGCCTTAGTAGCCTAGCTTGCCTCTTCAATAAGTTTATTCTTATCATTTGGCAGCCTGGCTCGCCTCTTCAATAAGTTTATTCTTATCATCATTGATCCACTATACATGAGCCATAGCGTGCTGATCTTGGATGGCTGAGTGAGCTCACATAGTTGTATTCGCTTGAAGGAGCTTAGTTGTTGAGAATGAGGTGCCATAGCCCTTTCATTTCTTCAGTCTACCCCTAGCCACATTGCTCATAGCATCAGTATGGTTGAACGACGAGATCCCTCTAAGGGCTGTTTTAGAAGGCTTAGCCAAGTTGAAGTCAAGCTAAGCCTTAGGCTTCTTTACCTTCACCTTCTCCAGCATAGCATGGTGAGCTGGGTGAATGGGAAGGAATAGGTCTTCGGTGAGTAATTCTAGAGGTCCATTCTCATTATTAAACAGCTCGTCTATAGACAAAATAGGAGCCAGAGCTAGGGAGTTGGATAAGGAGCCAGGTGGTATAGGTTAGCGATCTACTGGCACTTTGCCAGGGGTTTAGTGATAACAATGCCCCCGGTGGGCATAGCCTTATTCACCATGGTTTTCACCTCTATGAGCCTCTTCTTCTTCTACTACTACTACTACTACTACTACTACTACTACTTCTTCTTCTTCTTCTTCTTCTTCTTCTTCTTCTTCTTCTTCTTCAGGGCCTTGGCCATTTGTTAGTATTCCTCATCTCTTTAGCTCTCTTCTGCTCACACGCAGCTCTCTTCATCTCCGCCTCGTGAATAGCTCACTTCTAACCCTTGAAGAGGTGTTTTTTCCCTAAAAATGTACGAGTGTTAGGTTGATAAAAAACTATAAAATAAGGTCGACTGCTGTACCCACAAAGTAAAGAAACAGCTTACAGTTGTTGGGGTCGTTGGAAATATGCTCAGATCTTGGCACTGACAAACCCGTGCTAATCAAGAAGTCCCCATCACTTAGATCCGCAACATGGCGATCTTGAGCCTTTAGCCTGACAACTGCTTCAACTTGCTCTTTAAAGATGGGGAACAACAATTGAGATGGATCAGCACTTGTTATAAAAAGAAATGAAGTTAAGCATTCGCTCGCTAGATCTAACAAAATACGTATTTGGGATCTACATACTAGCAGTCATGTATCTCGTTGGTATACTTGGGTCCTCATGACCTGGAATTGGAGGCATTCTCCACTTGCCTCCTACCCAGAACTAGCTCTCTTTCAAATTAGAGACCGATTCCGAGACCTTTTTTTACTAAATTTCCCCAGAGATACTGGGGTATCCATAGCCTTTGTGTTTTAAGAGAGTGAGGACCCTAGTTATGGTCCTCCACCTAGTTGGTGGGATTTGCGAGGGGATAGTTCTCCAAAACCGCAATAGCATGGTCACAGGTCTTAGAAGTGGAACCCTAAAGTCAAACATCTTTGTACTCGTCGCCACGCATCCTTTAGGAGCGCAGTGAGTCCTCTACCCCTCACAAGAGACCTACTAGGTTACATGATCTGACACGTGATATTTCTGTCGTAGTGCTTGCTGAACAGCCTCTCTGACCCTTGAGGGGATATGTTTGCACACCTACAGCAGGTCCTTTTCATATATATTGCGGCCGGAGGTCGCCTAATAGAGCTTGCCTCCACCTCATCATCTTCTTTATTCTCACCATTTCTCTCACTTGTCCAGTCTACTCTAACATCCTCACCTCTTGATTCGTCCTTGTCTTCCTTATTGGACCACTCAACATTCACCTAACTTTTTCCTTTCCCCTATTTCTAGATTGGGAACCCTCTTTATTCTCCATCTCAACAACTAAGGATTTTCAAACGGATTGAATTTTTTAAAAATTTCCAGAAACTCAAAATCCTAAGAGCTGAAAACCCTCAAAAAACCTGCAGAGATCAAGGGAAACAATTACCTTTCTGAAAAAATCTTGTGAAGTCCTGGAGAATTATTGGAAGTTATTATTCTTCTTGAAGGGATTGTGAAAATTTTTAGAGGAAAATTACAGAAAAATTTGCAAGGGGTTGGAAGTTGAATGAGCAAGAAGAAAGTAAAGGGGAATGGGAGTGAGATGAGGGGTATAAATAAGTAGGAAAGAGAGAAAAAGACAGAGGCATGCCATCTCAGTAAATGAAACAGTGCCAATCAAATTAATGATAACTGCATACAATTCCCCCAAACATACCATTCCACTAAGTGGCTGACATGTGGAAGGATGGAGGAGGCCAAGAGTTTTGAAATTCAAAGAGTCTAATTTTAGACGACAAAAGCCTGAAATGAGCAGTGAGCAAACCTTCAAGGCCACTAACCCTAAAGCCCAGGAATAGCGACCTTGAGAGGGTACTTCGTGCTCGCCAAGTCATTAGGTCAAAGAGGTCAACAGGTGAATGGGATTTTATAGCAGGTCCCGTGTGCCCTGCTTAATCCAGTGACCTGACGACCTAAAGACCTGGTATGATTCAACAACCTGAAAAGCTTGACCTTCGCCGAACAATTCTAGGCCTTTATCATCCAGCTCACTAGGTCACTACACTCATAAGGTTGCAAGGTCATTTCCCGCTAATTCTGTAAAAGTGCTAGCTAGACTACAACTTGCAAACCCATGAGCAAAGCCTTATTGCTTACGACATGTGAGACTTCTACATTAAATACAGAAGCTGTGGTTACTTGCCCATGCAGAGTTTAGGCAGCAATTAGACAAACATCGAAGGCTTAATCTCAGCTAATTTGACCACGTGCCTCTCATGTGGGCCAGTATTAATTACATGTAATCATTACATTCATGCAAATACATACTATAAATAGAGGCAGAAAACACTAGAGCGGTGGTTCCTCCATTCTGATCTGCCAAATTTTGTCTTCTTTGCATTTACTCCTCTTCGTTAAATATACAAAATCTCATAGCTTCGGCATTCATTACTTGAGCAAATTCAAATAGAAGTTTCCCAGGTAAACAAATTTCATTTGTTGAGTCAAAGTCAAAATTTGACGTCGACAAAAGCAAGATCAATAGGGATAAATATTCTGTAACAATTAACAGAGTATAAAGATTATAGGAAAGTAGACACTATATATATAGAGAATATATATACTAGTTTGGCTTTCTTATGAGCTAATGCATGATACATGTGGCTTTGCATATTGCCAGTGGTATGTTACGCTTCGTTATATCCTAGCAGTGCCAGTTCTATTGTTATGGGGGCCCTAGATGAACTTCAAAAAATGTACCCCTAGAGTGAGTATCAACCGGAGGTTTTGTTCATTCTGTTGGTACTACATTCTTTAATTTTTTTCATCATTGACACAAATTTTCAGAAATGTTAAATGATAATAGACATACGCACTCAAATATAACTATGAAGGAACAATGAATGATAAATAAAACTAGCTTCATGTGATCAATAACTTGGAGGGGGAAAAACAGCTCCGGGGAAAGTATAGAAGAGTTAATAGCCTACTTTTACCAAATTATTACTATAAGACCTACCCTATTAAAATTAAAATTCAAGAAAATGCAAGCTCACATACACATTTACTGAAAAGTGAAAACTCATTAATCTCTTCCAACCAAAAAAAAAATATATATATATATATATTTAGTGAGAGAAATAGATGTAGTAGTAAATAAGAAAATGTTCTTACACACTCTTCTCTAATATGTCATCCAAAAGCTTCTGTGCCTATCATGAAGGCATGTCTGTCTTAAATATGAAACCCAAATGTAAATCTTGAATACATAGAGCTGGCAAAATATTTATCACAGGCAACAAATGCAATCGTTTCAATCAATTCTAACAAAAGAGAACTACGAGTTAATTTTCTACAAGTAACATGTCCAACACTAAATTAGCTTATCCAATAGACATCAATGCAATGCAATGTATGCTCCAAACACTAAATAAAGTTTGGCATCGAACATAATATAATTTTCCTATTCATAGAAATAGAATATAGCACAATGTAAATATAACTGATGGTCCTAGTATACCTTCAATGATGAATTTGATGATCTATCATTCGACACTTAAACATCCTCGAAATGCTTCATGGACAACTAAGAATTTTCATTCTCAAAATACCAAACAAGAAGAAAACAACGAAATGGGAAGGATTTATCAGCACCCAAATAACATCATAGAAAGCAAATATGCAGAAATTGCTAATTAAACAGAGTTCTATTTGCCAAATAACCACACAGTAAATCCCTAAATTTTTTGCCAGTATCAATCCTAATTTCTCTTCCAATACAAAAAAGTAGGGATAATCTAAGTCCATTGTTTCTTTACTCACATTGCATTCTAATTAAAGGGGGCAAAAAAAAAAAAAAAACTCTAGCAATGGGAGTAATGTGAAGATGCTGAAATGTGCTCATAAATCAACAAGCCACGATTTGTAGGTGCCTGGGGAAATTGAAGTAATCGATACAACTACCCAAAAATATAATAGAATAACATAACATTTCAGACTAGCCCTGAAAAATCAACCCATAAAAGAAGGAAATAGTGTTGTATCTACATTCAATGGAAAGAAAGAAAGGCAGCACCATGGCAGAAGGCTCACGGCATGAGGCAGAGCTGCAGCAGAAGACGACGGAGTTGCGGTCTTCCTCAATCTTCGGCGATTGATTCGCTGCTAGCTACACTAATTGGTGATGGCGGATTGAGAGGCAAAGTGATTGATTAGTAGATTAGGGTTCTTCAATTTCCAATTAGGGATTTGGGAATTGGGGATATTTTGGAATTTAGGGTTTTGGGTAATTGGGAGGAGAGGTTGTGGGCTTGCTCTAGAGACTGGGTTTCATTTTCTTTTTGTTTCAGAATTTTTTTTCTTTCATCGCAGCTAAATTTGTTCTCTTTTAAATTTTGAATTTTGAAAAATGCAAAAAAAAAAAAAGAAAAAAAAGGGCCAAAATAGGCCCTTAAATTTTTGAGATTTTGGGCCCTTATTTTCAAATTTTGAGGCCCCAAAAACATTAAAAAATTTAAAAAAAGGATCACATGTCTTGGGTCAGGTATAACAAACTATATTGGGCCCTTATTGGTCGTGGGCCTGAGGCGGCTGCCTCATCAGCCTCAGCCCAGGACTGGGCCTGTATCTTACAATGGGGAATTCTCACAATTAGACGTCAATGAATGGCTATGGATTGGCAAGCGTACTACATCTTTGACGGTGACTTTGAACACTATTCTTGTGAGGCTTAAGGCAGATATTATTCTCAAAATTAAGGCTGACATAAAGGCGTACGATATCTTCTAGATGTTTAGGTATACTGTATAACAAAACATTGCTCTAACTGAGATTCTTGACAAGGATGACCTTGACTGGTACAAATTAGTCTTCTTAGAAGTACCTTTCTATATGATTAAGTGGGCCAGAGGTAAGGAAGACATACCAGAATGGACCATCTACAAAGCCTTATCCTCGATAGTTGATGTGGCAGCTCTTTGGAGAGGACTTTGATACATATAGTGGCAGCGACTAAGATGTTTTCAAAAGTGAAGTTGACGGGGCTGCTCCTGCATTTAATGGCAATGTTCACAACTCTAACACATATAGTGATACGATGATGATACGATGATGATTCTTTGGAATTGGAAGTTGACGGGGCCTTTCTTGCAGTGAACGCCAATGTCTTCAACGGTGTAAAAGAAGAGACACAAATAGCCGATTAGAATCACGAGGACATCGTTACAGCCACCCAGTCCTTATTACAATCCTATAATGATGCAGTTGAGGGCTAAGAGGACATTGGACTGGTTCTGATGCAGCAGGTAAAGGACACTCCCACAGAATCAGAAGATGAGGCTGAAGGAGGTGAGGGTGTGCCCAATGTGGAGGTTCCTCCACTAGATTTTGAATACTGTTCCATTGATCCCCATTCCTAGAGGTGTATGGCCAGTAGTGAGGTTTTGCAGATGCACGTTGACTAAATGCTTTCTAGCAAAGAAGAACTACAAAAAAGTTTGCATATGCTAACAATCACCAAAAATTTTGAGTTCAAAGTGAAGCGCTTCAATATGTTGGAGTTGACTATTTTTTGTAGCAAGCCCAACTATCGGTGGTTTATCTGAGCTTCTCGAATGTGAAAGTCAGACATCTTCAAGATATGAAGTGAACTAGATGTACACATTTGTTTAGAGTACCAACTAAGGATACTATCGGCAAGAAACCTCCAAGCTAATCGACGATCTCTTTAATGGTAGAATCTGGGATGATTTCTCCTATCGTCCAAGGATGATCATGGAAGATGTGTTCCATAAACTTGGGGTGACCATTATGTATAACAGGGCATGGATGGTAAAAGACCACGATATCACCATCGAGCGAGAAGCAGCAGATGCCAGTTACCAGTATTTGCTATCATATTGCTACATCCTTGAGAAGAGCAATCCGAGCACGGTCATTCAAATCCAAACCAACTAGAGCAGAAGATTTAAGTATTTGTTTTCAGCATTTGGTACTAGTCTTAACGGTCTTCTTAGCCACATTCGTCCAGTTATATACATCAATGGCAGACACCCCAGTTGTACTTTTTGTAGCATCCATTTGACAGCCACTTGCCTGGATGAGAACTAATAAATTTATCAGCTTGCCTAGGGAATTGCTGGCTCTGAGACCATTGCATTGTGGACCTGGTTCTTGTCGAGGGTTAGCGAGTAGATTTCAGATAGTAATTAGCCAGTATTTGTCTCAGATATGGGACATGGAATCGGTAAAGCACTATGGCGTGTGTTTCTCCTTACTCATCACGGCACTTGCGTGTGGTACCTAGTAGGTAATTTCTTTTTTAAATAAGGAATAATTTATTTTTGTGACATGTTACCAGACTTTTTATTTTCTTGGAAATTCAATTTGCTTATTCCTTATATCATAATAAGAGTCTCTCTCTCTCTCTCTCTCAGTCTCTCTCTGACTTAGTAATTTTGTCACTCATAATCTTTTGCATATTCTATTATCAGAGTTGTGTTTTGAGAGAATTTCTCCCAAAAGAAGTGACTACTAATAGATATGATAATCCTAGGCATAAATGTCATGACACCTAGAATCTATGTTCAGGAATCTAGAGTCGTATGTAAGTGATAGACAAGTCAGAATTAGGTTATCATCTGCCATCAATGGAGTAAAGAGTATTTAACTGACTTAATAAGTAAGTTACTCACAATCTTATACACACTATGTTTTGGCATCAAAGTTCTGTATTCAGAGAATTTTCACCAAGAGAAGTGACTGCTAATAGATATAAAATAACCCCCGTCATAAATGTCACGATAACTAAAATCTATATCATGGAATCTAGGAGTTAGATGTACGTGATCGACTAGTCAGAATTAGGTTACGATCTGCCATCAATGGAGTAAAAAGTATTTGACTCAATAATTAAATAACTCATAGTCTTATGCATACTATCTTTTGGCATCAAAGTCGTGTCTTGAGCGAATTTTCACAGGGAGAAGTGACTGCTAATATATAAACAATGTCCCCATGCATAAATGTCAGTACACCTAAAATCTCTATTCAGGAATCTAGTGTCACATGTATGTGGTAGACTAGTCAGAATCATGTTACTATCTACCATCAATGGAGTGAAGAGTATATAACTGACTCAAAAATTAAGTTACTCACAATCTCATGCATACCGTGTTTTGGCATCAAAGTTGTGTCTTCAGAGACTTTTCACCAGGGAAAGTGAATGCTTATATATATACACACATAATTACCCTAGGCATAAATGTCACTACACCTAGAGTCTATATTTAGGAATCTAGAGTCACATGTACATGATAGACTAGTCAGAATCAGGTTATGATATGCCATCAATGGAGTGATAGGATATTTGCGGCAACTTTCCCTATATTTGTATGCTAAATATTCAGTGTATTAATAGTACTTGCCGGTAATGTTAGGTTAACGTACCACTGGGGTGCTTATGCATATCGCGTATCTGATTTTGAGCATGGCATGCAAAAAATAATGGCCTTAGTAGGTCTGTTCACACATAGCTGAATAATGCAGTACTTTCTCGCTGGTCACGGGCTCTCTTTCAAGGCAAAAAAATATAATATAATGGCTAATAATGCAATAGAATTGGTCAATTCAATCCTCAAGCACCAGAGAGAGCTTATCCTGACAAGTCTTTCAGACGAAATACAGATTGTGATGTAGTGCTGGTTCTTTGAGTGTTACACCGAGGTGGAGAACTACTGAACTGAGTTGACCCCGCCATGGATAATATTCTTCACAAAACCTTCTATGCTGGTTGCTATCTACTGGTTTGAAGAATCGTAGACAGCTAGTTTGAAGTTAGAATAGGGACAAATATGTACAGGGTTAACGTGCAAACTGAATCATGCAAGTACTGTAGATTCGGTCTCGATGTTATGCCATGTGCATGTATAGAACTCGAGTAGTCTACAACGTTGGAAGGCCACTGTTCAAGTTTTATGCCCCATACTACACGATGAGATATTGGAAGGGAGCATACCATGACCATATCTTTCTTGTAGAGAACGAGGCAAGCTGGGATGTTCCGCCTCACATAGACAACATGGTAGTTCCGCTGCCAGATGTCAGACGTCCACTCAATTGACTGCGAAAGCGTCGGTTTAGGTCAGTAGGTGAGGACTTGGGAAGTTTGTCAAAGAGATGTAGGCACTGTTGGGGGGTGGACTACTATAGGTGGACGAGCAATACGCCTATCTGTGTCCGTGCAAAGCGCCAAACCCTATTTCTGGCAACAGCATCTCCTACGACCGTTCTTTCTTTGCCATGGGAAATCTACCATAATGTTTACTTTTCCTTTAAGTTTGAGCTAGAGTGGCAACCTAGTAGAGCATCAAATCTCGCGTCTCGTCTAGACAAAATATTTAATAACTAAAGTTAGAATTTGCAAATATTTAAAACTAAATAAAGTATGAAGTTAAATTGTGAACTTTAAAAGGTTTGGTCTAAACCATAATTTTTCAAAACCTTGGGGACCGAAATGGACATTTTCAAATGATGAGGGTCTATTGTCAACAAGACTGAAACACTGATTACTGAAATAGAGGTTTCAAAACTTGAGAGACTAAAACAGAGCAAACTGGGACTGATTTGTTTGAAACGGAAGATCTTAAACTAATCTAACTGATAAGATAAAGCATAGGACTATAATAAAATAATTCGAAACATTAGGACCAGAAAGGACGCATATCGAGTTTGGGGCTTGAGATGTGCAATTTGGATTTAATTAAATCAATCCCCAACTCCTTCTGTCCCAAACCGAAGAAGAGAGCCGGGGGGGGGGGGGTCCGATGTGACTCGGTCAGCAACGATGAAGGGGATTGGGCTCAGTCAACGGCAGAGAACGAGTAGTGGGTTTGCGAGATGGAGATTGGCGTTGGGTGTTTCTAGTTTGAATGACCGAGAGAGAGTCGCGGGTCTAAGATTGGGTTCAAGATTCCGAGTTGGGTTCCGCCAACAGTGGTTCAGGGCAATGGGGTTCGCGACTGGGGGCAGTTCAAGAGTGTGGCAGCGGCGATTGGGAGCTCTGGTTTAGAGAATCAATAGACAAGGAGTCGCGATTTGAGGTTCAACTGAAAGGGGTTTCGAAGTTGAGGGCTTGGGAAGCGGTCGAAGGGGTTCGAAGGATTTCCGGCAAGGCTCAATGGAGGTATGTTCTTTGGGTTGTTGCCCTTTGATTTTTGGTTTGTGGGTTCTTGTAGAGACAGTTGCGACGGCGACCGGTAACGGCAGTGGTGGCCGTGCTGGCTGCCCCGTGTCTCTGTTTCTGTTTCTCATTTCTAGGTTCATGTTTGAGGAAGGTTGAAATTGTGGTGGATGGAATTGGTGGTCAGATGGAAGGAATGGTTCACTCGAAAGAAGGCAGTGGCTGTCTACTTCGTGTGTGTGTTCATGTATATAAAATGAAATTTCGAGTGTGTATACCTTTGGAGATATGAAATGAATGGTGGCTAGCTTGCTGAAATTGAGTGCCAAAGTGTGTATGTATTTTGTATGTTTGCAAAAGAAACAAAGTATATTTGTGGTGTGTAAAACGTTGATGTGTAAATGTGTTGAATGTAGTTTTCTTGCTGAATGAATGTGAAAGTGTTAGTGAATTGTGTAGCTGTCTACTGGTTGAACATGTGTAATTGCTATCATTCTGCTGTGCGTTGCTGTGATTAAAGGGAAGTTTGTGCACATATATAGATAAAGGGTGAATTGGAGACATTGAGGGGAGGATCGTGGGGAGATATAAGGGAAATCTGGGTGGATTTTTTGTAGCAGAAAATCTGGAGAGTGAGGGATAACAGAAAATCTGGAAAAAAAAACGTTGGCAACAGGTTCAGTTGTGGACAGATTCAACGTGGGTCAATATAGGTGCTGAAATATTCTTGGTCTTGTTTGGCTAAGCTCAATCTGAGTTGGGCTTCAAATTGGGCTCTAAATGTTAAAAAAAAAAAAAATGAAATACAATTTGTGCTTGTATAAAATTAGGCCTAAAAGTTGCTTGAATGGAATGAATAAGAATTTTGGCTCCAATCTTAATTGGGCTCGGAATTTATTGGGTTTATAATAACTTCAAATGAAATGGCCCTAGCATATTGGGCTTAAATGTTTGGGCTTTAAATAGAATGGACTATAGATATTAATTTGGGTTTAAAAGCTATTTTACAAGACTTTACAGTTTGGCCGAAACACAAAGAAATTTTCTTTGATGACGCATCTAATAATTAATTGGACTCGAATCAATCCAATTAATTGTAAGCTCTCGTTTTTCTTTAAAGTAAATTAAACGAGCGACGCAACTCTCTTTAAATTCTTCATCGTGACCAATTGTGAAATACAGATTAGACCCTTGTGTCGTTCATGTGGGGTCATATTAAATGCTTGTAATAATCACTTACAAGCAAAGGGCAAACGTACACTATAAATAGAGGCAAAGAGGAATGGGAAATGGTTCGACACCCAACCTCACTCTTCTTGTCTTTCACACATTTATAGTCTTCCATTTATTACAAACACTACAAACATTCCTTGCCGTTTCTGCATTTACTATTTATACCGATTCAAATACAAATTTCCCGCAAATATAAATCTTGTTTGTTGAGTGAAAGCTAAATTTAGTATCAACAAATTGGCGTCGTCTGTGGAAAACTTACAAAAAGTTGTGAAAAGCAAATATCCGGTGAAATCTAACCTCCGATAAAACGAAATGAGTAGAAGACGCTCTAAGAGTCAAAAGATAAGAACTAGTAATGTCAGACTGCTTCCTGGGCTCTGCGAAAATCAGGGGCACCGCCAGTTCCAGCTCCTCACGGCAATACGAACTTCCCGGCCACAAGCGGAGGCCTTTGCCAAAGAAGTACGATGGTTGCAACAGCACAACCTGCCAACTTCCCAACAAGGCAATAAAATACCCGTAAAGAGGGTGAATTCCCAAGGAAACTCGTCAACAGAGGGCTGAGCTACGCCTCAACGCAAGGGTCTGGCCGGCCACCTCCCAACGCGGTGGCCGCGTCAGATCTCCTTAAGAATATGGCCGGAAGCCACATTCAACCCGAGTTAGCTCTATGGCCTGGGCAAGGCCCAAAGAGGCCGAAGTCACCTGAGCCTCGGTAGCCAAATAGCCACTTGCAAAAGAGAAAAGTCAATCTATAGGTTCTTCGTGGCACTCGGTCCACCCTTCAACATACCCGTAAGATGGGTGCAACAAAAAAACGACCACGCGACCTTAGAGGAGAACCTTTCCGCCAAAAGGAGGACCAAGGACCGCCTACCCTAACCAGGAGGATGGTCACCGCCCTCAATGTGTCCGCGGAATATATCTTTGACCTTCTAAGTGGCAACAAAATTTTACTCAAACCAAGCCGTAAAAAGGCAAGCGAAGAAAGTGGATCAATCAAAATACTATAGGTACCACCGCACAGACGACTGGAGGCATCTAAAGAGTGAGATCGAGCAGCTAATTGGGTGAGGATATTTGGGCGAACACATAGCAAATCGCCAAAGGCTGCACATGCAAGCTCGTCCCCTAGTGGACCTCGAAGCCTGAGCTCCAGAAAACCAACCTCCCACTGAGGCTAGGATGCTCAGCAGCGGAGGCCTTGACACGGATAGTTCTAACGGATAGAGGTGAGGTCGTATGTGTAAAGCCCAGATTTGCTATCACTCGCCTGAGAAACACTTTTCCCATCTCAAGGGAGCTTTTTCTCCCCAAGCGACACAGATGCAAGTAGCCAGACGTGTGCTCTTCCGATGTGAGCGCCCTAACTATTACCATGGCAGTTGCAAATGTTAAGATCCACAAGACCTTGGTGGATAGCGGCAGCACCGTGAACGTTATTTTTTAAAGCGTCTTCCAACAAATGGAGATCGACCAAAAGCCCATCAAGCCTTGTGGAGCTAAACTTCAAGGCTTCACTGGAGATCAAATGGAGGCCAAGTATCAAGCTATGTTCTATGTGGAAATAGTGGACGAGACACGTACCACAAGAATTCTCGCTGATTTCTTCATAGTGGATGTGCACTCAGGTTACAATGCCATATAGGGATGCCCTATCCTATATGAGCTTAGGGCTACGACCTCCATATTCCACCTCACCATGGAGTTCCCCACCCACTAAGGGACTGCCATCATACGCAGTAGCCAGGTAACCTCACCCAGATCCAACCCAGAACATGTCATAGGCATAAAACCCCTCTTGGAAATTTACACTCTTGACCCAAAGGTTAGTGATTTCGGAGCACAAGCTCGCCTGGGTGATGAGCTCTAAACTATAAAGCTGAGTGACACAAGGCCAGAGGTTGAAACAAATAAGGACCCAGCTCGTCCAATTTTTAAAACAAAATCTGGACGCCTTCGCATGGGCCCACGAGGATATGGAGGGGATCGATCCAAAGCACGCCTGCCACAAGCTCAATATCGATCCTAAGGCCAAACCTGTTAAGAAAAAGAGATGACCTCTCAATGAAGAAAGGTACGATGCCTTAGCCAAGGAGGTAGACAAGCTATTAGGGAACAAGTTCATAAAAGAACCACTGTATCCTCAGTGGGCAGCTAATCTAGTTCTGGTCAAGAAGGGTGACATGAGCTGGAAAATCTACATTGATTTCACAGTCTTAAATAAAGCATGTCCCAAAGACAGTTTTCCATTGCCTAGAATCGACCAGATGGCTGACGCCATAGCCAGCCACAAGATGTTGAGCTTCATGGATGTTTATTCCGGTTATCACCAAATCCCTATGCATCCAGCTTGTAACACCCCAAGTCTAGCAATACTAAACTTAGAAATGTTAACCCTCATTTAACTTTAAAAATGCAGAGTAATAGATATTTTTTGTTCGTTTGAAAAATTCTATAAAAATTTTGGTAGAATTTCCCCTATAAATGAGGCAGGCCACCTATAGGAGAAACTCAAACAACAACATAAATTCAACAAACAATGACCAACAACTATCAGATCCTCTGTTAACCCATTCCCAACTCTTTCACAATAAAACATAAAGGAAATTCAAGTTTAAAATGATTAGCAAGTAACCTCTCAAAAACACATGGAGTATATCAAACTCCACTAAAAGTGGGATAACTGAAAAGAGAATAAAATAATTTAATTCAAAGTTTAAAACAAGTCTTTCTATAGCTAGACAAGCTAGAAATAGTATTGTCTTGTGACTGAGTCCGCTACCAAGTGAACCTCCAGTGCCATCTAACTCTCATTACCTGTAAGGTAGGGAAAATAGGGGGTGAGCTTACGCCCAGTAAATAAACTCCATGCACACGAGATGTGCTCATGATATGCAGTGCATTAACTTTCAAAAACTACGTATCCCGTTGTACTTAAACATTTAAAAATCGTTCATTTTCTTGGAAAACTTTCAATTTCCATTCTAGAAATTTCATTTTCATCGCGAGCTTACTTGATGTATCATCTAACCAATCAAAATGCGGTAGGCCATTCTTATTTGGAACCAGATTCAATTCTACCTGTAGTACCACCGAAGCGGTAAACATTTCATTCAATACCGCCGAAGCAGTAACATTACTTTTAACACCATCGAAGTGGCAACATTCATTCAATGCCGCCCAAGATGACAAGGTTGGGTACGCCGGTCCCCCGCGCCCCATTTCCCACTCACATTCTTTCATGATATAGAGATACATCAATTCCTTTTCTTTTTCAAAACTTTGGGATATATAATTTTATACATACTTTCAACCTTCATAGCAAAACATTCATCTTTGAAATCATGACTATGCATGTTACATGATGAAATGACATGACATGAGATGACATGACATGAATAGGCATATATCCAACAATGTATGCATCATTCCATAACTTTCACATTTAACAATTAATCATTCATCAACAAGCTAACAATATAGCACATTACTTATACGTCATCCTTCAACATATAATGGACTCAAGAGTGGAGCTTACTTACCTCAAGTCTTTAAGATATTTACTTTAGTGAGTGGAAGGCCTTTAACTGCTTTTAAGATCAATGTGCCACGAATCCTAGTATAATCATTTAATAAGTGAGACATAAAGTTCTCATATCATTCATTTGACTTAAAAAAATTCATGTGATGATTACATCTTAGCTTACTTTCAAGCAACTAAGATTTTGCTCTCATAAGAAAATACTATTGTCATGCCTTAATTAACAATTTCACATACTTGCTTACAATCTCATACTTTAATTTCACATGCCAAATTGTTCTTAAATTTAAGCTATTGTTGAGACACAACTATTTTTCATCACCTTCATTCATTGCATAAATGGTTTCATCTAGGCATTTTATCAAACATTTTATTTGCATAAAGAAAATTAACTCATCCTTTTATTTTTCAACGTTCATCTAAGTTCCAAACCATAAAGATTATCCAATAAAAGGTTTATCATACACAAAAGAGCTTATAAATGTATCATTTGACATGCCAAACTTATTCTCGGGTATAACTGGCAGGTTGTACAAAAAGTACCATAAAAACTTCTATAGACCTCCAAATGATGTCATTCAAATTTTAAATGAAAGATAACTCATAGAAGGTCGTTTTCCAATTTGAATCACCCAAAAACACACTGTCTACTGTGAGTTATGACCGTTCAAAGGCGGAGGGCAGAACCTGAAACAACATGCCAAATTCATTTAAGCTTTCCTTCAAACATGTAATATTTACATCCAATTTATTACCCTTTTACTCATCTAACAGCATTCATTTGGACATAAAACATAATATAACATAAACTTTATGCATTTGTTTCTAGCTAGTTTTTTGAACTATTTCTCAAAGGACACAAGCCACCTATGAACTAGGCACTAACATTGAAGGGTAAATGAAAAGATTCATTACTTACCTTAGATTGGTAGAGAGAGCTAATTGAAGAATATGGATGAATCAATTCTTCATGAATGAAAATGGAGGCTAGGGCTAAGAATGAGCTTAAAAGGGTTATTGGCTAAACTTTTGATTTTGAACAATATAGTCTCCCAATAATAGTCTTGTTTAATTAAGTCCAAAATCTAGTTTATTTCTCTCCAAGTCCCTCCTAAAATGACATATGTAATTAAATACATAGTAAACAATGTGTGTAAATATATACTCAAGAACACAATTGCACATAAATAGGATTCATTTTAGATACATTGATCATTACAGCTTCTAAGTCCTTCCACTGCAAAATCATATAAAGTAAAATTCATTAACAATGATAAACATAATCAAAATAATAAATTTTGACAACATATTAAAATTAAATAAATTCACATGATGAGGAAAAGTAAGCACGGCGTTACACTTTGTTCCCCACTAAAAAGAAATTTTGTCCTCGAAATTGAAGCTGACCAAAAAGATGAGGATACTTGTCACGCATATCAACCTCGCGCTCCCAAGTAGCTTCCTCGATAGCATGATTCCTCAAAAGGACTTTATCCAATGCCACTTTCCTATTCCTCAATTCCTTCTCCGTCCTCTTTAGAATTTTTACAGGCGATTCTTCATAAGTTAAATCATTACGGAGATCTAATGAGTCATAACTAAGAACATGTGAAGTATCTGGGATGTACTTTCTTAGCATTGAGACATGGAAGACATTATGTACCCCTGATAATGTTGGTGGCAATGCAATACGGTAGGCCAAGTCACCAACTCTGTCAAGTATCTTGAAGGGTTCCACATAACGTGGACTCAACTTTCTTTTCTTTCCAAATCTCATAACGCCTTTCATGGGTGCCACTTTCAAGAAAACTTTATCACCGACTACAAATTCCAATGGCTTCCTCTTCTTATCTGCATGGCTCTTTTGCCTACTCTGAGTTACTTTCATCCTTTGCTTGATTTTCTCTACCTTCTCAGCTGTCTCCCAAACAATATCAGGACCTAGTACTTTTCTTTCTCCGACCTCATCCCAATGTACTGGTGATCTACATTTTCTCTCATATACAGCTTCATATGGTGCCATGCCAATTGTAGCCTGATAGCTATTATTGTAGGCAAATTCAACCAAAGGAAGCAATTCTTCCCAAGTACCTGGAAAGTCAATAATACACGCTCTTAACATATCTTCTAAAGTCTGGATCGTTCTCTCTGATTGTCCATCTATCTGGGGATGAAAAGCTGTACTAAAGTTCAACTGCGTACCCATCGCCTTGTGCAGACTCTTCCAAAATGAAGAAGTAAATTTTGGGTCACGGTCAGATACAACGGATACGGGAATCCCATGAAGTCTAACAATTTCTGCCACATATAGTGCCACGTACTTCTCCGTTTTATAAGTAGTCTTTACTGGTAAGAAGTTTGCTGACTTGGTAAGTCAATCTACAATCACCCAAATGGAATTATACCCATTCCTTGTCTTGGGCAAGCCAAGCACAAAATCCATGCCAACTGGTTCCCATTTCCACTCTGGAATCATGAAGGGTTGCAAAAGGCCTGAAGGTCTTTGATGTTCAGCCTTAACTTGCTGATAAGTAAGACAATGCTGAACAAAATCTGCCACATCACGCTTCATGTCGATCCACCAAAAGTGTTTTCGCAAATCTTGATACATCTTCGTACTCCCAGGGTGAATTGAATATGAAGTATTGTGGGCTTCTCTCAAAATTTCTTTCTTCAACCCTCTATTATTAGGGACAACAAGTCTACCGTCATATTGAAGGACTCCATCATCTGTGATAACAAAATCAGAACGTTTTCCCTCAGCCAACTCAGTTTGAAACTTCAATATAAGAGAATCTTCAGGCTGCAAAGACTTAATCCTCTCTAGCAGTGTCGGTTTTGAAGTTAGACTGGCGAAGTGGCTTGATTCACCTCGACGAACAATCTCCAATTCTAGCTTTTGAAGGTCCATTAACAATGGCTTCTGGACAACTTGCAAGATGGCTACTAACCCTTGGCTCTTTCTACTAAGTGCATCAGTAACTACATTAGCCTTCCCTAGATGATAATTTATTACACAATCATAATCCTTTACAAGCTCCAACCATCGATGTTGTCTCATGTTTAGCTCTTTCTGCGTGAAGAAATATTTGAGACTTTTATGGTCAGTGTAGATTTCACACTTCACCCCATACAAATAATGCCTCTAAATCTTCAATGCAAAAATAACTGCAGCTAACTCAAGGTCATGAACAGGATAATTATTCTCATACTCTTTTAGCTGCCTTGAGGCATAGGCAATTACCTTGCCATGCTGCATTAAAACACAACCAAGCCCTTTCATTGAAGTATCACTATAAATGACAAATCCTTCATTACCTTGTGGGATTGTTAAAATAAGAGCAGATGCCAACCGGTTCTTTAACTCTTGAAAACTTCTCTCACAGTCTAAGCTCCAATGAAATTTCATATTTTTCCTAGTCAACTGGATCAAAGGTGAGGCAATTTTGGAAAATCCCTTAACAAACCTCCGATAGTAGCCGGCAATTTTGGAAAATCCCTTAACAAACCTCCGATAGTAGCCGGCTAATCCAAGAAAGCTGCGAACTTCACCAACATTGACTGGTGTTAACCAATTTTGAACTGCTTCAATCTTACTAGGATCAACTGCAATGCCTTCTTTTGATACAATATGCCCCAAGAATGGCACTTGATCGAACCAAAACTCACATTTCTTAAATTTGGCGAAGAGTTTCTTTTCCCTGAGTATCTGAAGTACTATCCTCAAATGCCTTTCATGTTCTTCCTTTGACCGTGAGTAGATCAAAATGTCATCAATGAAAACAATAACAAATTGATCCAAGTACGCCTTAAATACCCGATTCATCAAATCCATAAAGGTTATAGGGGCATTAGTCAAGCCAAACGGCATCACAAGAAACTCATAATGTCCATATCTAGTACGAAATGCAATCTTTGGGATGTCTTCTTCTCTAATCCTCAATTGATGGTAGCCAGATCTCAAATCAATTTTTGAGAAATAGGAGACACCACAAAGCTGATCAAACAGGTCCTCAATCCTCGGCAGTGGATATTTATTTCTCTCTGTCACCTTATTCAACTCTCTATAGTCTACACACAGCCTCATAGAGCCATATTTCTTCTTCACAAACAGAACAGGAGCACCCCATGGTGAAATGCTAGGTCGTATAAACCCCTTATCCATGAGATCTTGGAGTTGCTCCGTTAGTTCTTTAAGTTCAGCAAATGCCATGCGATAAGGTGCTTTAGACACTGGAGCCATTCTAGAGACCAAGTCAATGACAAACTCAATCTCTCTTTCAGGTGGCAAGCCAGGGAGATCATCCGGAAACACATCTGGGTATTCTTGAACAGTCAAAATTTGTTCAATACTCGACTCTACCTTAGGCACCTCAATCACTGAAGCTATATAAGCTATACAACCTTTATTCAACATTTTTCAGACTTTCATCGCTGATATAATCGAAATAGAGGGTTTCACCTTGCTCCCAACAACACAAAAGTTAGGATCATCAGGGGGCTCAAATATTTCCTTTTTGTTGTGGCAGTCAATAGAAGCATGATATTTGGATAGCCAGTTCATTCCTAGTATAACATCGATATCTTGGATGTCCAACATAATAAGGTCTCCCGACAATAATTTCCCGTTCACTACTATTGGACAATTTTTCAAAATATGATCCGAATTCATTACTACTCTTGATGATGTAGACACACTAAATGAGATTGGCATAGGTGAAAGTGGGCCATTCAATTTCTCAACAAAAGTAGGACTAACAAAGGAAATTCAATTTCTCAACAAAAGTAGGACTAACAAAGGAATGAGTAGCCCAGAGTCGAATAAGGTAGTAGCTAACTTGTTACATACAAGTTCATCTCCTACAAGATAAAGTATATTCACATGCAGTTTAATCATATTAAATGATAAAAATCCTCAACTTGAATTATTAGTTACCTGATACAACTGTCGATGCATCATTAGCCTCCTTCATAGACATTGTGTAAACTCGTGTCTTCATAGTCTTCTTTTCCTCCTTGCAATCCTTAGCAAAATGACCTAGCTTTCCACAGTTATAGCACACACCCTTGCCTTGTAAACATTCTCCAAGGTGCTCTTTGCCACATTAGGACAAGTCTTCTTTTGTTGTTTGTTTTGATTTTGGCTACTCTTTTGGTCACTTCTTCTCTTTTGTCCACTATTACTCCAACCTTTAGAATTTCCACGTTTGTACTTTTGATTAGCTTGCGGAGTTTTGTACTCTTCCTTACTTATAAGTTGTGCCCTTTCTACCAACAATGACTTGTTGACCACTTCTCGGTAACTGGAGAGCTCAAAGGGTATCACCATTTGTTTGATTTGTGGCTTAAGTCCTTCCTCAAAGCGTCTTGCCCTCCTCGCTTCTGTTGCCACTAAGTCTGGAGTAAATTTAGCTAGACTAGCAAATTCATCTTCGTATTCTGCCACTGATTGATTTCCTTGCACCAATTTTATGAATTCTGACTCCTTCTGCTGGCGAATGCTTTGTGGAAAATATTTGTCATTGAAAGCTACAACAAATATCTCCCAAGATCTAAAGGATTCGTGTCATTTTCATATTGGCGTTGCACCATCAACCACCAATCATATGCATCACCCTGGAGCATGTATGCGGCGAACATAACCTTTTCATCATTAGTGCAATTCAAAACTGAGAATGCCTTTTGAATTTCAGTGAGCCACTTCTCAGCCAGATC
>CAVNYN010205838.1:0-22995 GCA_963692815.1 Nyctanthes arbor-tristis | reverse complement strand
CTAGGAACAGTTGAATTATGTCTGTTAATACCATTTTGGAGGGTCTTTAATTTCCCTCTCCTAAAGACCCTCCAAAATGGTATTAACAGACATAATTCTACTGTTCCTAGCAGCTCTTTTTCTCCGCTGGTGGTGGCGCCACTGGTCCACCACAGGTGGAGGAGCCAAGAAGCTTCCTCCGGGGCCGCCTGGTTGGCCCTTAGTCGGAAATCTCTTCCAGGTCATCCTCCAGCGTCGCCCTTTCATATTTATCATCCGTGATTTACGTGCCAAATATGGTCCAATCTTCACCATGCAAATGGGCCAACGAACCCTTATAATCATCACCAGTTCCGAGCTGATCCATGAAGCTTTAGTTCAGAAGGGTGCTTTATTCGCCAGCCGGCCGGCGGATTCACCAATCCGTCTCATTTTCAGCGTCAGAAAATGCGCCATCAACTCGGCGGAATACGGCCCTCTCTGGCGGACCCTTCGCCGGAATTTTGTTACCGAGTTGATTAACCCCACTAGGATTAAACAGTGTAGCTGGATCAGAAGGTGGGCTATGGAGAATCACATGAAGAGGCTCGAAGAAGAGGCTTCTAACAACGGTTACATCGAGGTGATGAACAATTGCAGGCTCACTATTTGTAGCATTCTTATTTGTTTATGTTTTGGCGTAAGAATCTCCGAAGAACGTATCAAAGTTATAGAAAGCGTACTGAAAGAGGTGATGATGGCGACTACACCGAAGCTACCGGATTTCTTGCCGGTAGATCGGAAGAGTTCCGCCGCCAGGTGAGGGCGGCGAAGGAGCTGAGGAAGAGGCAACTGAATTGCTTGGTTCCCTTGATACGGAACAGAAGGAAATTCGTTGAGGGAGGAGGTAAAACTTTCAGCGACGAATCTGAATCGGATGCCTCAGAAATGGCAAGCCCCATCGGTGCCGCCTACGTTGATTCATTATTTCACCTCGAACCCGCTGGGAAGGGAAAGCTTAGTGAGGAGGAAATTCTTACGCTCTGCTCGGAGACGATTAACGCCGGAACTGATACCAGCGCCACTGCACTGGAATGGGCGTTGCTGCATTTGGTAACTGACCAAGAAATCCAGGAAAGGCTGTACAGAGAAATCGTCGACACCGTTGGGAAAAACGGATGCGTCACTGAAAATGACGTGGAGAAAATGCCATATTTGGGGGCAATTATAAAGTCCGATCTCTTTCAGACGTCACCCTCCGAGCCACTTTATGCTGTCCCATGCAGCAAGAGAAGATACCCAGCTCGCCGGCTACACAATTCCGGCCGACGTGAACGTGGAGTTCTACACTGCGTGGTTGACGGAGGATCCGGGTGCGTGGGAGAACCCAAGCGAGTTCAGGCCGGAGAGGTTCTTGACCGGCGATGGTGTCAATGTGGACATCACCGGAATGCGGGGAGTGAAAATGTTGCCGTTTGGTGCCGGCCGGAGAATATGCCCGGCGTGGACACTTGGTACATTGCATGTCAATTTACTGCTGGCGAAAATGGTACAAGCTTTTAAGTGGATACCGATTCCGGATAACCCGCCGGACCCGACCGAGACCTTTGCGTTCACTGTTGTTATGAAGAATCCTCTGAAAGCAATAGTTCTTCCCAGGGCCAAAATTTGAAGAATCCGAACATCATGCTAGAAGAATGTTTTTCACTAATTAACGTTGATTAATTAGTATCCGTGCTCTCACTATATACGAGTTATAAGTACGTGCAACGTACGTCTTATATAAAAGATAATATAAATGTTCATGGATTCGAAGTCGTATTTAGTAATAATATTAGAGCTTGTTTGAAGCCCTTTATTTTTACAATTTATAAAATGAATTTATAATAAGTGAAAATGAGTGGTGAAAATTTAATTGAAATTTAAAATATGTGTTGATTGTTAAAAAATTATCAAATCAACAGTCAAATCATGATAAGTGAATTTATAAATGGAAAAAATAAAGAGATTCAAACAACCCTTTAGAGATTTGCAAGATATTGTGACTTTCAAAGTCATAATCATTTTTTAGATTAAAATCATTTTATTTCTTGAAAAAAATCATTTTAACAAAATATTAAATTCACTTAGAAAAAAATAAAATACTTGGAGGTATATTAAAAAAAATACTTGGAGTTTTTTTTCTTGTTAACTAAAAAGACTTATGGAAGTTTGATGGTGAAAATTTCATACTCATGTATTGATTGAAGTTATTAATTAATTAATAATGATAATAAAATAAAAGTAATTAAATAATAAATAAGGGTATTAATGGAAATTACAGTAATAATTAAGTGGGGGAGAAATGGGAAATCAAAAATTTTCCACTCATTTCCCCTTTTTATATAGGGTTAATTTCACAAATCGTCTCCAACGTTTGAGTTAATAATCGACTAAGTTTTCAACCTTGTTTTTAAATTATTGGGTCCTCAACCTTTCATAAATCACACGATAAGTCCTTTTTGTTACTATTCTGTTAACTTTTCATAAAATTAATGATTATACAATCAACTTTTTAATTTAAAAAATAATTAAAAAAAGGAAAGTGGGGATTCACTAATTTTTTCACCTACCCCTATGGGGGTAGATTAAAGTCTACCCCCTTCTACATGGCATGCCATTCATTTTATTTTTAGTTTAAGATGAATGTCATGTCATGTAGGAGGGTTAGACTTTAATCTACCCTCATATGGGTAGGTGAAAAAACTAGGGGATAATGGGTTATTTTTAAATAATTTTTTTAAACTAAAAAGTTGATGGTATAATGGTCATTTTTATGAAAACTTAACAGAATAGTGACAAAAATGACATATCATGTGAATTTATGAAAGGTTGAGAACCCAGGAGATCGGAACACAAAGATTGAAGACGATTTGTGAAATTAACCCTATTATATATTGTAGATGTAGATATGACTAGACTGTGGACATAAACCATAATAATAAATAGTGTACTGGGATGAATAGTTCTTACTTAGCCTCTTGTCCCTCGACTTTTCTCATGTCATACTTACGACTAGTCAGTACTGTGTTTGATTAAAGATTAATTAAATTTTTAGGCGACATATATCATTTTATGGAACTATATTTATTTTAAGAAAGTCAAAGATTAAAATTTGATTTGCCGTAATTTTTTGACTTTTCAAGAATTGATCCAATGAAATGATGCAATCTAACAATTTATAAACACGTTAGTTTAGAAAATTAGTTGTAAAGAGTGAATATGTCGTTATAAGTAAAGTTTTGTATATCTAGCTAGTTTTTTAGCGGACTTTAACAAAAAATTGAAGGAAAACTTGAGCTAGTACCTCTGCTTGAACTTGAGTATTGCCAAATCCCATAATGTCCGTATTTTATGAAAATGAGCTACGTTCATATATATATATATATATATATATGTTGGTTGAAACTTTATTAGTAATGATCAATAAACACAATGAGTTCATCAATAATAATCACTGAGTTGAAGTAATGCGTATCCAGTTTTGTCCGAGTCCAAATTGAATGTTGGGCCTATATAGATTGCGTGGTTAGTTACGGTGGCGCAATTTCTTTCCAAAAGTTTGCATATTTTGTATTTCGTATCAGCCCCTTGGGACGGAACCATAAATCCATGGTTTTAAGTTTTAACTAGTTTTGGGCCAAGTGATTTATTGCGGGAACATGAGTAGGTGGTCGAATTTACACCATCAAGATTCAATGAAAATAATTTGTTAAGCCTATTCAATATTTGTTAGGAATTATAGACAACATGCACAATGAAAATAAAAACTGCAATTCCTATATCAGAATCAAACTTGCTCTTAGATGAAATCCGTAATTAGAAAATTACCTAGAATGCAGCAGTAAATTCAACGATATATATGATCACACTATAACTATCCAAGTATTCAGTCTCTAACAGTAATCTACAAAGTAAGAACAATCTAAGAACACGAACTTTTCGTAGTGGGGATTAGGGATTCTGTATTATCTATGCTAGTAAATTAACACAGAACGTACGCGTGAATAACGTAGTAACCCGAGACCCTAAAACTCTCTATTTATAGATTTCTTACAAGAACCTAGCGCATCCCTAGTATGATTAGGATTCTAGAGCCTATGCACGGTCCAACCCAATTAGTCTTATTAATTAAATTGGTTCATCATGTACAAACCCGGTCCAACTATTGGAATTTATACATTAATTCCAACAATATTGCTATGAACAAGACATAGCTTGAATGTGCCAATCATATGGGATTCTCGTGTTCACTAATTTAAATTGGTTAATTAGTGCAAATGCCGAAAGAGTTTTCGATAGAACAGTCTTATATGTTTAATGGTAGAACCATCCATTAAATGACTAACAACTAGACTTAATTAAATTCACTTTACCTTTTTAATAATAATAATAATAATATAACTAAAAAATCAATTATTATTTATTCTCCACCTTCGCACAAATCATTTGATTTTTTTCATCTCCCCCATATATAATAAAACAAAATTATATTTCCTAACCTATTCAAATTTCACATCACTTTTTTTTCTTTTCTTTTCTTTTCATCATAGTCACTTTATATATTATTGAGTTAAAAATTTTCTTTCTTTCTTTCTCTATGTTTTTTTATTTTATGCTTAGACGCTCTTAATTTCCTATTACTCACATGTTTCCTTACATGTTTTAATAATAATAATAACAACAACAACAATAACAACAGCAGCAACAACAACAAAGACAATAAATTTGAAAAACATTTTCTTGTGATCAATACCTTTTTTCTAATAAGATAAATTATATTTGAATAATAATTATATTCAAAAAGAGAAATTTATTTTTAGCACGCATAATATCTCGACGCGAAAATTTGTCAGATCAAACTAATATATAAATGAACTTGAAATTTTTAGTCCACTTATAAATCTTTTTTGTCATTAAACAAGCAAGAGATCAAAAGTTACTACTACTATTAAAACATGTAAGGAAACAAGTGAGTGATAGGAAATTAAGAGCATCCTAGAAAGAAAAACAAAGAGAACGAAAGAAAGAAAATTTTTAACTCAATAATATATAAAGTGATTATTATGAAAAGAAAAGGAAGAAAAAGGAAATAAGTTTTTAATAGGTTAGGAAATATTATTTTGTTTCTTATGGGGGAGATGAAAATATCAAATGATTTGTGTGAAGTTGGATAATTTCATCGATTTGGACAGTGGGAGAGGAGAATCACATTGGGCTTAAAAGTGAAGAGAGAGAGATAATTAATAATTGATTTTTTAGTTATTTTATTATTATTATTATTACTACTACTACTACTAAAGAGGTTAAGTCTAATTGTTAGTCACTTAATGAATAGTCCTACAACTAAATATAAAGGACCGTCCAATCGAAAACTCTCTCGCTAATGGCTGAATTCTTAGAAACCATAATGCGGCTAAATGTTTGGGAAGAGAATGAGACTAGCGAATAACTTCAATTTCTTAACTCGTTCAGCAAATAGTTCCACACCCTTTATTTTTGGTGTCAAATTCTTTCGACCTTAGCTTTTACTTACATAAGAGCATCTACATTGATGATGTTAAATCAAGTTGTTAATAAAGTTATTAGTTAACAATACAAAAATAAAACTATATTGGTAGTGTTAATGAAGTTATTAAATAAATCTTTTTAACGACTTGTTAACTTTATTGTTAACTTTAACAACAATTTTAACAACACATGTTGCCAATCATCTTTACTTATTCGAGTAATGAGTATTTGCATTACACGTTGTATGTAAAAAATAATATGTAAAAAATAAATCACATGCGCAATGTATTTGAATGGTGATACAACTTCTAAAACTTTTTGATGTAAAGTGATGTTATAGAAAAAAATTAAAGCTAATTAACAAAATATATACATGAGTAAAATGGCAGAGTGTTGATTGATATTAAAGATTAAGCCTGTAGACCTCAATCACTAAGTAAAAAGGCCAACCGAGCGTGGAATATGTAGATTTACAATGAATACGTTAAATAACTATTTATTATTTTTTGTTTCGTTTTTTTTTTTAATAATTTTAAATATAACCAACATTTTATGTGTTTATATATGTTATTTTAAAGCCATATATGTAATAATATGTAGAAAATGTAAAAATATGATTTCTAAAGTTTAAACTAGATTCTCACACGTGCGTTGCACGAGAAGATCAATAGGCAAATATAAAATGTTAAAATTATTATAAACTTACAATAAATTAACGAAATATCATAAGGTATTATTGTGTATATCTACCAATTATCGTACTTAATTATAGACCACCTCACTTGCCTTGTATTAGTGAGTTTATTGGACTGTTGTCTCAATTAATTAAAGCTAATTTTCCCTTTATAAATAAAAGAACTTGGAATATATGTGTACTCCTTCTTTCTTTTTTTTATTGGATAGTAGCATTTTTTAGAAACACATCTTTTGCGGAATCAATTAGAGGCTCATATATGATGCTATGTATTGAAGGAAGAAAACTTATTAAACAGTCATTAATGTATTCCAAAAGCGATATATTCATCTAATTTGATAGATTACATTATAAATATAATGTATACACAAGATATGCTATTTAATGATAAAAGATACGAACCTTTATGTAGTTGTAAAAGTTCAAATTGTCACTTTGGATATGAAGAAATCAAACAAAGGTTAAAATAGCCAGCCAACACGAATTTAACACACGAGTAAAAAGAAATAATTTTACTTCCTACTTGGCACAGAGATCACTTATCAAGTATATGGAGTAAAAGAGGTTATGAAATTTACAAAATACAAAAAGTAATCATTTTAGATATCAATCAAATAACATATGTATTCTCATATTTCATTGCATGATATTTTTTGTAGGAAGGTCCATTAAATTTGAAATTTTTTTCCATAAAGATTCTTAAAATCTAATTTAGTCCAGAAGCATATATATCCAAAGAAAAAAAGCCTATTAAATATTAGCGGATAGCCTACTTAATAAATTTAACATGAGCCACCACTCAAATATTTTTAGCTTTAAAATATGTTAAACTTAATGTTTCATATTTCTAATTCTCATCTTGATTGAAGTTTAGTATATGTGAGATTAAACTTTAGCCTTCTTGCTGTGGAACCATCTCTCAGGTATTACAATGAATCCAAAATTCATCATTTATGTAGTTGTCACCATAAAGCTCTACACATGGTTGCTCGCTGCTCATAATTGTCTTCCTCCTCATCCCAAGAATTTTCTTCTTTTGGGGCAGAAATCTTTGCTGCCTTGTGCTGGGTCTCCCCGTTTTAGCTCAAAAATGTTTAAAAAAAAAAAAAAAAAGATGGTGATGCATTAGTGAACCAAAATTGACTTGAAAGTTAAAATATCAGAAAATATTGAACGATACTTTCCATTCTCATGTTAGATTTGTTCTTGCCATTGTTTTTAATAAACATTTATACTATTAAACCTATTGAGTGTTGTTCAATTCATTTAGAAAACTTGAATCCAGGGAAAAATGTCAATTTTTTGGAATGCTTAAAAACCATCTAAGTGTAGGAAGAACTACATCTATTTTTGATCCACCATTTAAATAGTGGACTCAACTTTCTATTATTGAAGTAGCTACAACGGCAGATATCACTACAACAAATATTGCATGTAGCTGCAACTATATCACTGCTATAGGCCGCAATGTCGCCGCTACAGGCCGATTGCGACAATTTTTCGCGACAACAACTCTTGATACTATAGGCCCGTACCTATAGCCTCCTAGCGACGACTACTTGACCTATAGCGACGACACTTATAGCGGTGACATCAGTGTCGTCGCTATAAACTCTACGGTTTTGGGCCACGAAAAATTTTGACCCTACCCGTTTCTGCCACATTTAATTGAAGCATTAATTTGCCTTTGCCAAGACTCGAACCCGGGACCTTCTCTTCACACCTTATGCCCTTCACCAATTGAGCTAAAACAACTTTTAATTCAATACTTACAATTAAAATATATATTATATAAATTATTCCAACAATAACGACAAATATGGTATCTATAGTAACGAAAATTTGTTAGCATAGGGCTCAACAAAGGCGGGAAATCTTCCCGTCAAACGTTTAGCGATGACTTTTCGTTGCTATATATGTCGCCGCTATAGGTACTATGATGTCGCCGGTGTAGATGACACCTTTAGCGACGACATCTAAATGTCGCCGCTATAGATAGGACCTGTAGCGGCGACATCATTTTGTTGTCCCTACAGGGGTTAGCGTACTGCGATGACTATCAGTCGCCGCTATAGACGAAGCTGTAGCGACGACTTTCTGTGTCATTGGAAATTGTTGTCACTGTAGGCGATATTTCTTGTAGTGTATGGCTGCAATGATTATATATGCCACCCAAATGTGGATTGAAATTTTCTGGTTTAAAAGTAAAATCATCCTGCCAATACATTTAGCTAAAAGTTATTAGAGAAGTCTATATATTACTATCCTAATATGGCATTCCCTATCCAAACCATAACTAAATCACTTAGGGATTAAGGAAGTTGTTGCTGGTCACTCAACCAAGAATGGACCTAATCAACCATTTGATATTTTGGATTTTACCTCACCAATTTTCTAAAGGTTGAGGTGTCCTTGTCTATATTTAAAGGTTTGAGATGAAAGTGCAAATGAATGCAAAGGCTGGAGACTTTTGCTGCAATTTCCCTTATCTGAATGAGTGCATAAAGGGTAAATTGCAGCAATGGCCTCCAATCTTTGTATTAATTTGTACTTTTATCTTCATCTTTTAAATTTAGACCAACAAGCAATTTAAACTCTGAAAAATTAGCGCAGTTCATCTAAATGCATATATTTATTCGTTAGAATCTTAATGTATGTGTGGTTCAATTAAATGGCGTACGTAGTGGTTAAGTGTTCAAGTTTCAGGCGGAAAATCCCGAGTTCGAACTACACATATTCCTCCCTTAAGTCTCCTTATATCAAATAAAAATTCTAGTTAGACAAAAAGAGTATGTTTGCCAACTATATCAAAAGAATGTTAGGGTATGTTTGCCCACTATTAAATGAGATCATTTTATAATTGAAACCGACGCTCTTCCGATCTCATTATAATAAAATTTCAAATTAAATTTCACATATTTGCTTTTCATTAAGTACAAGTGATATTGTTTGTACTCTTACTTCACATGAATTTTAAATTTAATTTTAATTATAATATAATTCCATTTAAATGGTTGTCAAATAGACCATAACAATTTATAAAAGATTAAATATATGTATTTGGATGATTTGTGCTAATTTTTCAAAGGTCAAGGCATGTTGTTGTTGGGGGGTTGAAAGTGCAAATGAATGCAAAAGTTAGAGACCTTTGCTATAAATTAGGGTAATAGTAACTATATCTTTTAAAAAACTTATAAGATAATATTATTTTTTTGATACAAGGGATATTGTTCCCCAAACCCCAAAACAATGTGCTAAAAAAGGGGGGTAAAAACTCATTTCAAGGGGAATAAATTTAAATGAGGAGTCAAATTTAGCCCCTCACTTATGTTTATTCCCACTCCCACGCTCCCCTTTTAATTTAATAAAATACACTTTTTCTCCACACTCACTTATTTTTCAATCTAATAAAATATTACCACGTGTTTAATTCATATTTCACTTCATTTTTTCTTCCTATACATTGTTTAGAAATAGATTTTTCCCTTTCAATTTTTTCCTCTTGACTTTTTCCTCTTTAACATTTTTCCTCAACATTAATCTTGCTGTGAAAATTTTATTACAGTGCGTGTTGAATGTGTCAAGTATTTATTATTATCTACTGTCATTTTTTTTAATTACTTTTGAACCCCGGTTAGAAATTATGTTGGTGCGGTCAGAGGGTTTCCAATCGCATTGAAATACTGAAGAGACGGATTAGAGATTTTTCCCTTCCAAAAATATCCATCAACTCAGAAGAAGAAAAAATCACGCTAAAAGACACACTGAAAGTGAAAATGGAGGGTTGGGAGTTGATGCCAAAGATTGAATTACATGCCCACCTCAATGGCTCCATCAGAAATTCCACTCTTCTGTATGCTTAATCCTCCCACGCTTTACTGGTAGATTAGTTATTTTCTTTTCTATTAGTTATATGAAAACCCCATTTCTGCACAAAAATTAACTATTCGCGTTAAGAGTTCAATGATTGTGTTTTTTGACTTTTGTGGGTGTTGATTTTAGTTTGTCTTGACATACCATTTTTTGGGTTTTGATTTTGCGTATAGTAAAGAATAATTTCTGTTTAAGGGTCACTGTTGATTTTCCTCTCTCTCTCTCTCTCTCTCTCTCTTGAGATTAAACTGATAATCTTAGCTAAGCAAACGAAATTGGACGTCTGTGCTTCGATTGTTTTGGCATTATCATTTGTTGGGTTTTTATGATTTTGTATGTATACAGTGAACTTGCTGGAGAATTGGGTAAAAAGGGCGCTATAGTTTTTGAGGATGTGGAGAATGTAATATTGAAAAGTAAGCGTGTTCAATAAAGAATTTGTATAAGTAGTTAAGCGATTCCATTTTCAAACGTGAATCCTGCCCCATAAATTATTCTTTCCTGTAAATGCAGATGATCGTTCACTTACTGAAGTGTTTAAGCTATTTGATTTGATCCATGTTGTTACTACTGACCACGTAACCGTTGCCAGGATTACCAAAGAGGTTTGGTAATTTCCACAGCTTCTGTAGTTTTGAACGCTAGATTCCCACAATTTGACGATCGTGATTTTTTTTTTTTGGGGTGTCTATTAGCAGGTTATTGAAGATTTTGCATCTGAAAATGTTGTCTATTTGGAACTAAGAACTACTCCAAAGGTATATAGGCCATTGCTGTCGTGAAAATTGTACTAATCATTTTTTCTGTGAGATCCAACATCCATAACATGGAAAAAGTAACTAGTATTGAATTTCTTGAGAATGAGTAGCATAACTTGTGGCAATGTTGCCTTCTAGAATTTTAGCTTATTTGCTAGTTTATGTTGCTAATTTTCTTATTTCTAAATTTCTAATGCTTGCTTTTGATAAGTAAAAAATCCATTTCTACAATTTTTCGGAAGCAGAGGAATGATTCAAAAGGGATGAGCAAGCGCTCATGCATGGAAGCAGTTTTAGAGGGTGTAAGGGCTGTCCAAACAGTGGAAGTTGATCTTTCTGATGAACTGCTAGCAGAGTCTCCCGTTGTAAATGATATGTGTAATGGAACTGGACAGAAGAAGATATTTGTGAGATTTCTTCTCAGTATTGATCGTCGTGAAACCACTGAGGCTGCAATGGAAACTGTACGTTTAGGGTATATTTGGTACACACCATTGAGTTGGACTCAAAGTGGCAGTTACGACATATCAAACTTTGATTTCTTTTCTTTTCTTAATATTTTCCAGTTTAACTTTAATATATATATATATATATATATATTCCAGTTTGTTGAGATCACCTTGCCAGACATATCATTTCCAAAATGTGATAGATGAAGATGTTCTTGGTAACTAAAATTTTCAATGCTCCTAATTGTATCTTCTTTATTCTTTGTGAAGGTTAACCTTGCTTTGGAAATGAGACGATTAGGGGTAGTTGGCATTGATCTATCTGGCAACCCTATCATTGGCCAATGGTACTCTACACCGCCTGTAGTTGTATGGGATACACAATCAGTTTTGTTTTCTAGTTCCTCTAGAGGCAGTGACAAGTAATAATTTTCATCTTTAACAGGTCGACATTTTTGCCAGCTCTAGAATTTGCCAAGAGGCAAGGAATTGCAATTACCCTGCATTGTGGCGAGGTGTATCTGACTTGCATCTCCTGAATTCCTTTTTCTCCCCCCTTCCCTTCCTTCTTGTTCAGATTGCTATTGCTAGAATCTTTAAATTGTTTATTTGTGTTACTTAGTGCTTATAGGTGCCGAATCCGCTGGAAGTCAATGCAATGCTAGATTTTCTGCCGAGGAGAATTGGACACGCTTGTTGCTTTGAACATGAAGAGTGGGAAAAGTTAAAGAAGTCCAAGATTCCGGTTTGATTTTCTTACTCATATGCATTATTCTTTTCTTGAATAAGATATGCATTTCCCTTCATTTCGTAACAACTCAGCACAATCTGCCCCATCATCTTTGGCCTTTTTTATATTGTCAACTTGATTGGACGTTGCTCGTCCAACGAGATTAGTTTTATTAATTATTGATCGTGGGCTCCCTTGGGTGATAAAACAAAGAATGATTCTATTTAGACAAAGAAGAGACAAAAAGTGCGACAAAAAGGACAAGCGGTCCATGTGATTACTATTGATGTAAATGTGGTGTGATGTGTTGAAAAATAGGAACCTGCCATGTGTCATTTTGCTTTAGATTTTTGTACGTCTTTTTGTTGAAATAGCACAACTCACAAACAAAAGTAATGGTTGTTGATTGCTCCAGATCGGAATCCTAATGTAGTATTGTTCAGTGGCAGACTATCACCATCTTCTGCTCGTTATTGAATTTGCTTGTTGATATTTTGATTTGTATTTTTCTTCTCCATTCTTACAGGTTGAGATCTGTTTGACATCCAACATCAAAACTGAAACAATCTCTTCTGTGGATGTCCACCATTTTGGTTAGATATATTTTAATTGTGACTGAAAACTGTTGGGGGATTTATATATTAAGCCTGGGTAAACTACACTAATCTTTAGTTTATTGGACTTGATACCAGTGGAAGAGATTAAGGAAAAGACGTTGGAATCTTGTGTTTCTAGCTCATGCTACTTTCCAATATCACATACCAAAATCTTCTTTCTCCTTTTTTTTTTTTTTTGGGTGTCTGTGTGTGTGTGTTTGAATCGCCAGTAAGGTGGGGCAGGGTGGTTAGTTATTGAGATATTTCCATTACAAGGAAAATGAGTAGTTGCATCTTCATTTTGTAACACAGTTTCCATTTGCAGCGGATTTATACAAATCAAACCACCCATTAGTCCTTTGCACTGATGATACTGGGGTTTTCTCTACCAGTCTATCTGCTGAATACGCCCTTGCTTCGTCTGCATTTGGTGGGTGTTATGTTTTTCTCTTACGGTAAAAGATTTGATTAGTGTTTTCTGCATCATTGATTCAGTATGACCTTTTTATGCATTTCCTAACTGGAAGGTCTTGGGAAGAGTGAAATGTTTCAGCAGATCGCAAGAAAGGCTACTGAGTTTGTCTTTGCTGGGGATGAAGTGAAACAAGAACTGGAGGAAATTTTTGCTTCAGCTGCTACAGAGTTTGACTTGTAACCGGAATTTTCATTCAAGGATCTAAATGAATTTCTGATATGACTTCTCATTCCAGAGACTGATTTTAATCAATTAATGTCTAATCTTGAATTTGGCAACCTCTTTCTATATGTTTGGTTTACCAGTCTATGTTCATGGGTGCGTTGATGTGTGTCCGAGGAAAGATAGCTTAGATTGATAATTATTATCTTTTGGAAAATAAATAATCATTTGATTCCTTTCCGGGGGAGAAATTCTTGAATGAAGAAGTCCCTAAAAGTAAAAGCGTAACACAGAAAAGTTTCCGCATCCATTTTGCAGCTAGGCTTTAAAAGCTATTTCACAAGCTTCTCCTTTACAGGGCTTGGTTGCAGCATCTCCAAGGAGTTTTCTAAGAAAACAGAAATGGAACCAGATCTGCTGATGTGGTCACACAATCAGCCTAAGTGATGGGCCCACTTCCAATTTCAAAACCGCCCAAATCTGCTGCTGTTCCTGAAGATGAAGAACCAGATGATGCAGATGAGTAGAGGATGTTGAAGAACAAAAAGATGCATATGTACATGTACAAGAATGTCAAGAAACTGCAAATTATTGCCCAGTTGAAGAAAAGGAACAGATATAAGAAAACCCAATTTCCCCTTCATCAAAACTCAATTTCCCCTCATCTCCTTCTACAGAATCAGATGAACAAGGAACTGCAAGCAACCGAGAACTAGAAGAGGAATTGACAGAAGGGGACCTGGGTTTGTTTAGTAAAATGGTGGGCCCCACTCTCTTTTCCGTGTGGCACTAACTATGCGCCACATCAGCGCCACATGGACAGATCTGGTTCATCTGTTTTTATAAAAGAACCCGCATCTCCAATGGTTCTCCTCATAGACAAATGTCTACACGAGACAGATAGACACAACTTTTGCATGGTTCCACATGTTTTCTTATTTATTTCAATTTTCATTTTCTTAAAATTATTTTTCACTCATTTATCACATTTTTTCATCATTTTTATATCGTTATTTCTCACACTCTTTTTACATTTCGACATAGGGATGTTAAAATGGCTCTTGAGCCAAAAGCTCTGCGAGCTAGCTCAATGCTCGCTGAGCTTTCCTCAGCGTTGTAAGACGAAATCGAGCCCAAGCGTGAACACTTGCTCAAATTGGTGAGCAGGCAAGCTGCTAGCAAAGCTGTTTGTCAAAAGTACAAGTTCACTAGCCGAGCTCAGGCCAGCTTGCAAAAGTGCGAGCCCGGGGCACGAACATATTTTTTCTTTGGTGAGCTTGGCTCGAGCTCGCGGGTTGGTGAGCTGAGCTGACTTGGCAAGCCACTTTGACATCCCTATTACCACATCCATCTCCAAATCTTCTACTACTACTATTATTATTATTATTATTATTATTATTATAATATTATTGAATTTCATTCTCTCTCTTATTTTTTAGTTTTCTTGCTCTTTTTTCTTACACTTTTCTCCACTCTTCTTCAAATAATATTATCTCTATCTCTCCTCCAATCCACATTCTCATTAGAGATGCTTCAAGAACCATAGGAATTCCAATTGTCACGCTACCTTGGAGCTCCAATTTCTAGTCATAGAGACATGTTTGATTGAGGCGGTCATTGCTAGCCAAATCCACTTGAAAAGGTAAAGTCACTTTGAAAATTAAGTGGATGTAATAGACCATCTCAATTTCGAAAGTGACCATTTGACAAAGCGAACACATCACATGGGCTGATTGCAAACAACAAAATCAATCCCGATAAGTATTAATTTGGTTTTTTTTTTTTTTGTGGCAAACAATAAGTATTAACCGTTGGTTTAGCACTAACTATTTTTCTCTCTTCCTAAAGGTGTCTATTGTCCATCTCTTGTCAAAATATTTGAAATCCTATTATTGCGTATTGCCTATTACACGCGTCTATGTATATTATCAATGTTACACGCATTTGTTAACATCATCGGTCAAATATTGATTTATTTAAAGACTGTTATTTAAAATAATATATATATATATTCTTTTTTCAATTTTAGTAAAAATAGTAGTTTTTCTATAAATATGAGGCAAATGTCTAAAGGGAAACATAAATAAATGTGTAATAATACTAGAGTTGTGCTATTTGAACAAACACACGCACAAAAAATCTAACAAAACTGACACATGGCACAATCTTGTTTTTGACACATTACATCACTTTTACATTAACATTTATCACATAACCCACATATCAATTTAGTCACCTTTTTTATCCCTCTTTTTCTCTAACTAGAATTTTCCGTAATACTATTGTGATTGTAAAGTTAACCATTTTGTGATTTGTAATTTGTAAAGTCTAATGAAATCATTAATACCAAAATAGAAATATAAAATTATAAATAATATAATAAATATAATATAAATAATAGATAGGAGAAGTCCGGAAAAACTCCTCCTTATGGACGACGTCGTTGGATATTTTCGCCGGCTGTCATTTGTCAACCTCCCTCTGCACCTTCACCGGCACAATAAAAGACCAAAACGGCCAACTCCACCAAAAGAGTGACTGACGGTACAAATAAACGCGCATTTCTATTCCGTCCCTTCTATATGCAACGATCTTGTATGTATATATGATATATGACTCTATACATACAATTTCGCTCAATCATTCAGTGATATTTCTGTTTTTCGAATGAATAATTAATCAATGGAGAGTTCATTCAATCTGCATTGTTGACTCGGTTCTAATCAGATCGCTACATTGTTAATCAAACAATTCAAATCAATAAACAACAAGAAGCATTGAAACCCTCATCTGAAATTCGTATTGGTATCAATGTCCTGGGGATTGGGTTGGAAGCGTCCATCGGAAGTCTTCCACCTGACATTGAGCTACGGTTCCGACGTTGATACTCTCGATGATGTTTCTCCGACATCATCTCGATCGTCATCATCCGCCTCTCCGTTCTCTGCTTCATCCCCTACTTCGTCGTTGCAGGATCTTGCCAACAGCGGCAATGAGCCACTAGGGTTTAGGGTTGACCTGGAGTGGAATGCTGGCGATGATGAGGATCAAGTTGCTTTGAAGCTTCAGTCACAGGTCATGGTCGCCTTGCCTTCACCGCACGATACTGTTGAAATCGAATTGAGGGAGAGGGGTGAAACGGGTGCTTCGGGAAGTGGTGAGAGCAATTCAGAGAGTGGGGTTGATGATGGGGATCGTTTGGCTAGTGGGGATGATAGCGGTCAGAGCAATTTGGGAAAGTTTGAAGGGGATGGGACCGTGATGGTGAAAATGAGAGTGGTGAAGAAGAGGGAGCCGTTGAAGGGGATGATAATGTGGAGGGCAGGAGGTTCAGGCCAGCAAAATGATGGCAGCATGGGTGTATTGATTAAGCTCATGAGGTCCAATTTTGCAAACACAGCAACAGATGGAATGCCCATAGGGTCTGGCTGTGCTGAACACTGGAAGAATGTCAATGTGGTCAGCCTCTGTGGTCTTGGATTGACAGTGAGTCCACTGCTTTCATCTTATGTCGTGAAAATCAAAGCTGTTGGTGTTTATTTGATTATTTCGTTTATATTGTGCATGCATTTGGCTGGGTGTTGAATGTTGAGATTTTGAAGTCCAAGAAAGAGGCTCCAATTTATAATTTTATTCAACAATTTTTGGTCCGTGTCTGGCTATCAGTTTCACTTCTAATCTCTGTAAAGAAATATAATACTTGTACTTATTTCTTGGTCATGAAGTATGCTCTTTTATTTTCTGTTTCATTAGGATGTTCATATGATTACATACTACTATATTTTACCGGATTGATGATCTGAATCATTATATTTGTATAGCATTACTTGTTGCTGCCATTTTATTGGCCCCCTGTAATTATCAATTTGATGTTTAGTTTTACTATCTGCCGAGATCACTTATTAGTATAATTGTGTGGATTGATTCGTAATTAACGAACACCTGCCAATCAAAAACTGATGCGGTATTGTGCCTCTTGGATTTAGTTTTGTTTGTTGGGTCCACAATAAACAGCTGGTTGCTTAATTTCTACGAGGGGAAGAACCAGTTAAACTGGAATTTGTTGAAGAGCAACCTCCCAAGTACTTTCACATTTGATTTGATATATCTAATTATGTCTGTTATTTCCAGGCATTGCCAGTGGAGATAACCCGACTTCCTCTTCTTGAGAAACTATACCTTGATAACAACAGGCTATCCATTTTGCCGCCTGAGCTTGGTGATCTAAAAAACTTGAAAGTGCTTGCTGTAGATTTTAACATGCTTGTTTCTGTGCCTGGTAAGAACAGGAAATTCTCTTGGGTTTTGATTTCTTTGTGCAGATATTATGCTGATGTAGGTTTCTGTTCAACTACACCAAATCCTCGGAGAGAGCAAATGAAAGTGAATTGATAAGATTATATTTATTTATTTATTACTTATGTATTTGTTGCTTTTCGTGTTGCAAATATATGCAGTTGAATTAAGACAGTGTGTTGGTCTGGTTGAATTGTCCTTGGAACACAATAAGCTAGTACGGCCTCTTCTTGATTTCAGGCTCTTCCGATCTCCTCTATCTGCAATATCTGCACTGTTTAATTACCCCCCCTTCTCATTACTTGATGTCATCATATTGATGACAGGGCTATGGCGGAGTTGCGTGTTTTGAGGCTTTTTGGCAATCCCCTTGAGTTTCTTCCTGAAATTTTGCCACTGCATGAACTTCGACACTTGTCTCTTGCAAACATTAGGATCGTGGCAGATGACAATTTAAGATCAGTCACTGTACAGATAGAGGTATATGGTACTGGAGTTTTGCTGTTCATTATTGTGCAGATCACTTATACCTGCTCAGGCTGAACTTCATCTTTCTGTGGGATTGATTGCAGACGGAGAACAGTTCATACTTTGTTGCATCTCGACATAAACTGAGCGCCTTTTTCTCTCTTATATTCCGTTTTTCTTCGTGTCATCACCCTTTGCTGGCTTCTGCCTTGGCGAAGATAATGCAAGATGAGGGAAACTGTGTAGTTGTTGGAAAAGATGAGAATGCAGTGCGGCAGCTCATTAGTATGATAAGCAGTGAAAATCAGCATGTGGTATGTTGGAGTTTTATTAGTTGTATTGCTTATTGTTCTAGATGTCTTTTCTTAGCGGTTAGGCATTTTCCAGGTTGAGCAAGCCTGCAGTGCTCTCTCAGCTCTTGCATCGGATGTCCACGTGGCAATGCAATTAATTAAATCTGACGTCATGCAACCTATTGAAAGAGTGTTGAAATCAGCACAAGCTGAAGAGGTGACCTCGGTCTTGCAAGTTGTGGTAAAGTTGGCTTTTACATCTGATGTTGTAGCTCAGAAAATGTTGACCAAGGATGTATTGAAGTCTTTGAAATTACTATGTTCCCATAAACATTCAGAGGCAAGTTAGTTTTAATGTGTTTCTCTTATGTGCTTAAGGTTTCTTTTCTGTCTTTTTCTGCTGATAGGTTCTCTTTCTTCAGGTACAAAGACTAGCTTTATTTGCTCTTGGAAATTTAGCTTTTTGCTTAGAGAACCGCCGTACCCTTGTTACTTCAGAAAGTCTGCGTGAACTTCTCCTGCGCCTGACAGTTGCATCCGATTCCCGCGTGAGTAAAGCTGCAGCTCGTGTTCTGGCAATATTAGGTTGGTTTTTATGGGCATCCCGATCTTCAGTTTTATATGATTTAAAGCTAAAATCTGACAGGACATCATCTTCAATTTCAGGAGAAAATGAGATTCTGCGGCGTGCTATCAGAGGCAGGCAGGTACCGAAGCAAGGACTACGCATACTTTCAATGGATGGTGGTGGCATGAAGGGTCTTGCCACTGTAAAGATTCTAAAAGAAATCGAGAAGGGCACTGGAAAGCAGATACACGAGCTCTTTGACCTTATTTGTGGAACATCTACAGGCGGAATGCTTGCTGTTGCACTTGCAATTAAACTAATGTCCTTGGAAAAATGTGAAGAGATATACAAAAAACTTGGTCTGTTTATTCTTTCAGAAGGAGCTCCTGCATTGTGGTTTCTCCAGTATATTGACTGATTCTCTTTTTGTTGTTTTCTTTCTTTCTTATTCTTGCACATTTCATTATTCCAGGAAAACTTGTGTTTGCTGAACCTGTCCCAAAGGACAATGAAGCTGCGAGCTGGAGAGAAAAGTTGGATCAGCTCTATAAAAGCTCGTCGCAGAGTTTTCGTGTTGTTGTGCATGGTTCTAAAGTATGTCATGCTGCACTTTTCTTCTTTGATTTATAATTTTCAGAATATCTACTACTTTTCTTGTCGTGGTACTTTTTAGTCATGATATCTAGATGACATATAAATATGCAAGGATCTGGCAAAGGGGGGGGTACGAGCATGTGCAATTTTTGTAAATTTATTTATTTATTTTAAACTTTTGCTTCATCCCAAGTCCCTATTTCTCTTCTCTTTCTTATAGACATCTTGAACAATGTGCTGAAGTGTTTAATTTCGGATGAAATTATGCTGACCAATATTATCTTCCAGCACAGTGCAGATCAGTTTGAGAGATTGCTGAAGGAAATGTGTGCAGACGAGGATGGAGATCTCCTCATAGAATCAGCAGTTAAAAGGGTTCCCAAAGTCTTTGTTGTTTCGACTCTGGTTAGCGTTATGCCAGCGCAGCCATTTATTTTCCGAAATTACCAGGTTTGACTTGAAAGTTCTTGTTCTTTGATTTTCAAATATTTCTATTTTTTACACAATTTGTTTCTGTTGCTTTTGTTGGAAATTAGTTAACTGATTTTGTCCCCAAAATTCAGTACCCTGCTGGAACGCCAGAGGTTTCTTCTACTGGTACAGAAAACTTGACAACTGCTGGTCAAGGAATGGCAGCTACTGGAGCTTCAGTTGGATCTATAAACGTAATGCCTTCATTGGAAGTTGTAAGCATCACATATGGCAAGCTATACGAGCATCATCTGCTGCACCATATTATCTAGATGATTTCTCTGATGGTACCTCTTTGTGATTGTTTTATATTTCATTTCAAAGCTCTTCATCTGTATTGATAAAGATCTTTTTGTACATTAGTACAAGCAATGTTCTCTTTCAATGTTTCTGTACTTCGTAGGTGTGAATCGCTGGCAAGATGGGGCTATCGTGGCAAATAATCCTACTATATTTGCCATGCGAGAAGCACAACTATTGTGGCCTGATGCTAAAATTGACTGCTTAGTTTCCATAGGTTGCGGGTCTGTTCCAACTAAGGTACCAATAATTGCTCTGTTTCATGCTGTTTTTATATTCTTTCACATGTTTTCCTTCTAGATTTTGGTATTAGATTTACTAGTATAACACCCGTGCGATGCACGAGAAGAACAACATTCAAAAATATAACTAATAGGAATTTAAAAAGTAAATAAGAAATATTTGTACACCAATTGAATTGAAAATATAAAAACATGACTGTACATCAACGGAAAAAGTCAAAAACAATTAGATCAATTAGTCAAAAAAGTGAGATTCAATGTTGAAATTACCAATTTTTAAATGTTAGAGTTAGATTACACAATAAGATAAAATATTAGGGTTAAATTGCACTAATTAGCCATTTCAAAGTAGAAAAAAATAAAATAAAATAAAATAAAATAATGAAAAACAAAATATGACATTAGCGATGACATCAGCAGTTTAGGAGGGAAAACTTGTTTAGACTACTTTTGATTTAGATATATATAGGTGAGAATGCCTGTAGAATAAGGACTAAGTGAAAACCTTGGCAAGTTATACTAATTTATTGAAGTGCCGAACGTGTATATACTAATTTGTATACGAGAGCGTGTTACTTGATTTTGATATTCATTTCTTCATTCATCGTCCTGAAGTCAAAACTACGTACTTGTGTTCCTTATTTGGAGACTCAGACTAAGACATATTAGATTCTCGGCAGATAGCTGCAAGGTTTTGTTATGTTTACTAATATCCAAAATCTTGGGACCGATTCTGAGTGCATACTATGATGAATTTCCAGAGGTCATTGTTTCAGATGATCAAAATGAATCCGCTCCTCCTTTTTGCCCATTTTAGGGGATGTAGGTGGAGTTTGTATGTCATAGCGCCTCATAACGACGGTGTGTTTTTTTATGATAAGATAAATTGCTTTTAGTTCAGTTTTGTTGATTTCCTGCTATCATTCTTCTATTGTATTAGGCTCGCAAAGGTGGCTGGCGCTATTTGGATACTGGACAAGTTTTGATCGAGAGTGCATGCTCTGTTGACCGCGTGGAGGAAGCTTTGAGCACATTGCTTCCTATGCTGCCCAGCGTACAGTATTTTCGATTCAATCCAGGTTAATTTCTGAACTAGTATATTGAGTGCCTTCCTTCCCCTGATCTAGTTCTTCATAACAAGTATCTGTATTTCTTGTACGCTTGCAGTTGATGAACGGTGTGATATGGAACTGGATGAAACTGATCCGACTGTTTGGCTAAAGCTTGAGGATGCCGCAGATGAGTATATTCAGAACAATTCTACGGCTCTCAAAACACTATGTGGAAGATTGCTTGAGGGTCAGCATGATGACAAATTTGTTGATACGGTCAGGGCAAAAGGCATTAAAGGCTGTATGGCTTCTGAGTCCTCAATATTTGTTTCCTTTGACTATTATATGCCTTTGATTGCTGGGCTTATGCTTGCTGGTTTTCTGTCTATGGCAGCATCAAATGAGAATAATCTCTCTTTAGGCTGGAGGCGTTGCGTGCTTCTCGTGGAGGCTTCCAACAGTCCAGATTCTGGAAGAGTTTTCCACCATGCTCGTGCCCTTGAGGCATTTTGTGCTAGCAATGGGATAAAATTTTCTCTTACTAATGGGTCATCTGGGTCCGTTAAGACAGCATCAGGATCTGCATTCCCAACTCCATTCTCATCACCTCTGTTTACCGGAAGCTTCCCATCAAGTCCTCTCCTCTACAGCCCTGATCTTGGCCCCCAGAGGGTTGACAGAATTGATTTAGTCCCACCTTTAAGCTTGGATGGATTTCATGTTGCTAAAACAACAGCCTCGCCCCCCGGATCACCTCCCAAACGCAGGCAGCTTTCGCGTCCTGTCTTAACATTGCATGAGAAAATACAGAATTCACCACAACTTGGAGTTGTTCATTTAGCATTGCAAAATGACACGTGCGGCTCCATATTAAGGTCTGTCTTTACTTTTTCCTTCTATCCATTATGGCTTAATGATTCCAGAATTGTTGCACTGATTCTTAGGTCTTCTGTATATCATGTTTTTCCTCTATTTGTTTTGGCTTAATGATTCCAGAATTGTTGCACTGATTCTCGTCTTCTGTAAATCATGTAGTTGGCAGAATGATGTGTTCGTGGTTGCCGAACCTGGAGAACTAGCCGATAGGTTTCTGCAGAGTGTTAAATACAGCTTGCTGTTAATGATGAAGGGTCGTCGCAGGAAGTATGCCTCAGCCATAACCAACATCTCAACTGTAGCTGATCTTGTATCGTGCAGACCGTATTTCCAAATTGGTGGCGTCGTTCACAGATATATAGGACGTCAGACACAGGTATGTTTCAACCACATAAAGTTGCTATGTTTTTCAGTGGTCAATGTGGGGGCAGAATATTGATTCATTTCCTGTTATCCTTAAGGTCATGGAAGATGATCGAGAGATTGCCGCTTATATGTTTCGCAGAACAGTTCCTTCGATACACTTGGCCCCTGAAGATGTCCGCCATATGGTATGTTCGTAATTAGATAAACCCCCCCCCCCCCCCCCC
>CAVNYN010205837.1:0-25825 GCA_963692815.1 Nyctanthes arbor-tristis | reverse complement strand
CCCGCCTTTACTCCTTTCTGCATGTGCTCTTAGACCAGCAGACCGGCGTATGGTTTCAACATCCTTACGTATTATTAGACACTACATCGAAGGCGATATCGTCGTTCTTCTCTTGACACCTAATAGTTTCACCCTCACTGATGGGTTTTAATTACTGCATCTTCGATCCGAAGATATATGCTAATAAATGGACAACAGCTTGATCAATAAGGATGTATGATCCACTTTTTTCCCTTTTCCTTTTTTTTTTTTTTCCTTCCTTCAGTGCGTGTGAAATAAATGTCAGAGTCTGTTGTTCTTAAATGGGGCAATAAATTTCAAAAAGCCCTTATTCGTACGGTAAACCAGTGTTCTTACTAGTACTCTAGGAATGCTAAACACTCACAATTGCTTAGTATTGGTAGCAAATCAAGCATTTACAAGCAGACACCGGGGAACCAAATATCATTTAGTGCTTCATCTGTCTGGATTACATGTGTCACCAAGTAAGTAGATGGATATTACTCTTGCAGATCTCTAAAAAGATTCCCATGAATTAAGAAGAATGAGAACGAGAAGGAATCAGCATAATGCAGGCAGTATTGACGTCAATGATTTTAAACATTCTTAAAGCATATATATACCTCATAATCAATGAGCTGAATAATGTTGTTCTTCCCCCTCAAACGGTTTAGATCTTCAATTTCTTGACAGAATCCATATGCTGAGGCATAATCACGGCCTTTAAGTTTAATCTTCTTCAAAGCATAAATAGTGCAATCTGAGGAAATTACTTTGTGGACCTCACTACTTCCTCCACTGCCTATCTTTCCAAGCCTTTGATAGAGCTTTCCATTGACTTTGAAGAACAAATCAGGATCATAACCACCTTTTTTACGAGATGTTGATGTTGGCTTATCACTTGCACCTCTATCCTGTCTCTCAGATTTGGAGTGTTCCAATTTTGAATCCATTGGTTGTAATTTTGATGGCTGAGGCTTAGGATTTGTATCAATGTTATTCTCTTTGGCTGAGTTGTTATCTTCACTGTTGTAAACATCTATTGGGGTTTTACATTTCTTTGAAAAATAGCTTGGTTAGATTCTTGGACTGGGCAGACGACTTACCCACTTCCACGGGCACTTCAGCAATGGAGCTGACAGACAGTGCCGATGTTGATGACTGATAAGTTGACAGTCCACTTGCATGGTTTGATGAAGGAAATGATGGCCGCACGACATCTCGTTTACCGTCAACTTCTCCTGAGGGATCTACATGCAAATTAGAACTGGACTTTTGATGAGGTTGAGAACAATAGGTTGTTGAACTAATCATAGGGGCAGAAGTTGAGTTTATTAATGTCGAAGTAATGCAAGACAACCCAACAACTGAGGACTGAGTCATCGCATGACTGGAGTCAATTTGGGAAAAGTTTGTGAATTGGTGTAGCTGATCCTGACCAGCCATAGTTCCTCTGCCCAACATAGAAGAAATCCCACCCTCAGACTTCAAACTATTTTCCATTTCCATACTCCAAAAAGTTTGATGCTGCAAATTCTGATCACTAGCAGCTAAAGGATCTACTTGGTTGCTGCCGTCCCAGTTCGTTTCTGTCAATGCAAGTGAATCCATGTAAGACAATAAATCGTCCATCCCAGTGGCCATTTGTTCGTCGGCCCCTGCATAAATATGTTACAATATGGGCCCCGTTGCATCATTCCTAACAATGCATATATTTATAATTATGTCTATACTAGATCCCTAACATGCAAAAAACTTGATGTGCTCGATTTAAAATAAATATTTGATCAATACTTTACCTTGACTTCTGACATAGTTTTCTGTAGCAAAATCGACCTTCTTTTGTACTTCAGATGATGGAAGATACTCAGGTTTTATAACCAGTGAAGCAACTGCGTTGTCGCTTCTTGATCCACTAAAGGGTTGGGGTTGATTTTCATGAGCATTGCATGGCTTGAAGGCCTCTTCTTGTGTATTTATCGTAGAATCCCACCCAGAGGGTGGGGAGATTGCTGCATCCTCTTGAGTCTCTCCACCAACAGAGACCAATTTCTTGGGCTGAGATGCACAATCCATCAATCTGTCACTCAATGATGTCTCTTCGTTGCTTTTATTGGCCTCAAATACTGAATGGGGGTTTAAATTTGTTTCTGTTGATGCTCCTCGTAAAGGAACGGCTAATCTCCTAGGCCTGAAACTGTTTGACTGCAACATACCTATACATTCATCAGAGATAAACTACATAAGATTTTAGAGTAGCAAATTGAAGAGTTCTGAAGCTTCAATTGTCTAGCACGCTAAACTTAGAAAACCTATCATCAACAGGAACATAACCAGGAATTCAACTCTTCAGCAAACCACCAACTCCCTCAAGATTATCTGACAAGCATTGAACCTCAGGGTATGACACACCCAAGTGAATTCCTACTCTTTAGGACAATTTTAAGCCAAACCGAATTTATTGGAAATTGATATTGTAGGGGCAAGCCCTAAACCATTTAATCCAGTGATCAACCGCAAGATATCACCATTCGGGAAAAAAAAAAAAAAAAGATGTCAACGATTTTACTACCCAAAAAAAAAAAAAAAAATCCTTCTTCTTGACACAAGATAATTCATTTAAAGTAAAACACAGACCGCCAACCTAGAATCCCAAATTAGACACCTTCTGTTTGCAGAAATTAAGTGACAATACCAAACCCCTGAAGTGCACATTCATCTATTTTTCATAATTGAATTTAGATAAACTGACTATAAGCAACTGAAATTTGTATACCGAGAGGGCGGTGGCGTTTGAAGGCGGCTTGAACATGCCGGACCAGGTCCGGAGGAGAAGAGGAAGAAGACGACGTTGTTGAGTTGCAGGTGGAGGTGGTGTTGAAGGAACGGCTAAGATTGATGGATTCCTGGTGAATGTTGATAGGACGGCTCAGATTCAGCCTGGAAAATTTTGCTGCTGCTGGAAGGTCAGGCTCCCCTTCCATCGATTGATCTCTCAGGCATTTCCGATTTGCATTTTCCCCAAATCAAACATTCAATCTCAAATAAAATCATTCAAGCATTTCCATTAAACGGAACGGGTGGCTGGGTGGGTGTGTTCAGAGAGAGAGAGAGACAGAGAGAGAGAGAGAGAGAGAGAGAGACTTGAAATGACTGTTTGGCGCTCCCCCCGATCTGCTTATTTTGTTGAATGATGATGATATATACGGGCTGAAGCCCGTATCTTTTGGGCTACTGATCCAATTGAAAGAGCACATGCCCACATGTCTATCATACTGTTAGTAGGCGGGCCACGTTTGACAATGGGCTCATATTGTCAAAGCTTGCCCATATAAGTGGGCTATAATTTCCACTTTCCACTTCCACTAACTTCAAACATTTGTCAAAGCCCATTTCTTGTCAGCAACGTTCAAGTTGCCGACTTGACGGGGTCAAATTCTCTTTAATTAATTGGATTCAAATTTGACTTGCAAAGAAATGAAGAATGAGTCCTTTTCTCCCAAAAAAAAAAAAAAAGAAATTCTTGTCATGGTTGTTTGTGTGTGTATATATATATATATATATAAAAGAATGAGTACTTCTTTTAAAAATAAAATAAAATAAAGAAAAATTCTAAGGGGACATGAAAATGAGACATTATTAAGTGATATTCTTATGTGATATACTTGTATTGGATGATGAAAAAATACTCATGTAATCATCACCCAATGAATATGTGTCACATGAGAATGTCACCTAATAATGTCCCCTTTTCATGTTTCTTAAAATTACTCTAAAATAAAATAAAATAAGAAAATAAAAGAATGAGTACTTTGCAGGTAGAAGTAAATACTCAAATTTATTTCTTATTATGGTTAGAGGTGTGGCTTGAACAATAAATAAGACCTCAATAGCAAGAAAGGAGACTAGGATACCATGATGAAAGAAACATGGTCATATAGATTGTACTTTAAAATCGATAATAACCCTTGTGACAACACTTTTTACGAAAAGAAAAATTGTGATCTTAAAGTACTACTAACGGCTAGAGGAGCTATACCTTTTTTTCAAACATATTTATCTTTTAATGCATATTTATAACATAAAATAATTCTTAGTTAAGCATTTTTTTTGAGTGGGGGCTTTGTATGAAATTAAAGCTAATTAAAGTGAAGCTTTATTCCATACCACATTTTCGTTTGATTTTGAGGCAAAGGGAATCAAATTCAGCTTTTTCTAGGGACCATTATGGTGTAATTAGTGAAAGCCTTGTTCTTAGCAATGCGCTTAATTCTAGAAAAGGCTGACACAACATTAGTAGCTTATTATTGTTATGCATTCATGAACTTCTCCCAATTTGAACATTTGAAATGATTAATAGTTTGCAAAAGTATCAAATTATACAAACTTATCTATGTGACAAAAGAACGTTACATATTAAGAATGTGTTAAACTTGTTATTTCAACATGACACAGCTCACATAGACATTGCCTGCTCGAAAGAAATTGAGCAATCCTTACTTTGGGCTTTTTGTTAGTTGAAGTTACAAAATAAGGTAAAAGACATGCTTAAGAGAAGAATTGATGAATAATCTGAAATTTTTTCTTTTTTCCTTGAAAGACCTCATTCTGAAAGTACGACCCCTTCGTGGAGCTAAAATAATTATTTCACAAAATTAAAAGGAAGAAGAGTAAAGTGTGGTCGTGGATGATTAAGAGGTGGGGAAAAAAAACAACACGAGGAATAATTTGCTGAACGCTCTCTGCCAACTGATAAACACAACTCAATGCTTTTTCCTATTTTTCGCAAAGTCATACATTGGACCACCATATAAGATCATAATAATTCATATCTTAATTTACCATAAAAATTAGGTTTAGTTTAAGTATACTATTATTATTATTATTTCATTAATTAACTAGAGATACTATGATTCCTTCTGCATCATTATATTTTATAAGTTATTTCTCAGTTAGTGTGTTATGTCGCCAAATTAGTGTTTTATGTCGTCTCCTTGTCCCTCCCCGTGGCGCGCCATTCTGTTCCCTTAAGAATTTTTCTATTAAACATTATTTTGAAATTTGGTAAGTTAGATTAATCATGATTTGATTCGATATGTTACCAAATTAACTGTAACAAGACAACTACTAATTTTGTTATGGATCTTTTTCGATCATACATCCGTCACAAATTTATTGTAATTTTCAGATGTGACGACTGTCGAGCCACCTCCATCACTCTGAAATAAACTAGGGACTCATTTAATATATACAAGGTCCACCCACAACTCACAACACCCAAATCTAGGAGCAGTGTACCCAAACCCCCCCCCCTCCCCCTCTCTCTTTCATTCCAATCTTTTTTAAGACACTTCTGATTCCATTCTTGGATCTATGCTCCAATGGCGGAAACCAGAAATCCCAGAAAACTAATTGAGGATAATCAGAGCCAGATTTTACAGAAACATGAGAAACAGCATTCATGGGTAGTTGTAAGAAACCTCTTCACCTGCAAATACGTGCAAGTACAGCAGCAGCAGCCGCAGAAGGACCAACAGAATAAGCAGTTTCAGCAGTCAGAAAGGCATAAAGAGAAGGGACAAGAACAGAAGAAGAAGCAACTGCAAGAACAACGGCCTCCTCCGACCGCAGCGGGGGCGGAGGAAAGCCACCCGAAATGCAAGAAACTGAAACAACCAAATGAAAAGCAGCCAATACCAACAGGGCCAGGGGAAAGCCGGAGGAAAGTTAAGCCAAATCAAGAGCCACCACTGCCGGAGCCCGAGAGCACCCAGAAATGCAAGAAAATGAAAGAACCAATGCAAGAGCCACCACCTCCGGAGTCGGAAAGCAACCAGAAGTGCAAGAAAATGAAACAACCCATGCAAGGGCAGCCAGCTTCAGGGGAAGAGAGTAGCCTGAAATGCAAGAAAATCAAACAGGAGAAGAAAGAACTCACCCTGGAAGAACTGAACAAGAGAAGCAAGAAAATGAAGTGTTCAGGCTCACTTTGCAGCAACACAAAAGTAATGCAAAGACCCCACGAACTTTCATCATCTCCAGAAACCCAGAAAAAGAGGTCATTAATGGCTTCATCCAGTGAGATTGATAGCTCGAATAGATCCACCAGAACCACTTTAAGTGAACCCAGTGGGGCAGCATTTTCCACTTCATCATCTTCACTTTCAGTTTCTTGGGCTTCTCCTTCAATATCAGGATCCTTCAGAGCAATGCCTTTCAGGAAGTTATCTGGTTGTTACGAATGTAGAATGGTGGTGGATCCAGTGCTTGGAATGACTAGAGATCCCTCTTTGAGAGCTACAATTTCTTCATGTCCAGAATGTGGTGAAATCTTCACAAAAGCTGAGAATTTGGAGCTTCATCAAGCTGTTAGACATGCAGGTAATTCTCCATTCATCTCACTTCCTCTGTTGTGTATGTTAAATAACTTTAGTTGGTTGATCTATAAAGTGACTACTGCAACATGTTATGCATAGACTGATGATGAATCTCTAGACTTTAATCAGCTCTGACCTTTTACATAGATCATTATGCAAGTATTTAACGAAAATGTGCAACACCAAGAATCCGAAACCATACAGTATTTCCCTTAATTTCAAGCTGTGTGAGAAAAAGGAATTCTCTTTTTTAGTCTCAATTTCGCGGTCAAACTCTTTGCTTTGATTGTGAATTTCAATACCTAGTTGTGCATAATCAATGAATAAATATTGCTCCATTAATTTTACCCCGCAAATCTATATGCCTGCTTGTCATCTACTCTTCCTAATTTAATCCTATATTGTTGCACATTTATCATTCCCTCAACCTCATAAATTTATCATTTAAAGTCACCGCGAACAACGTGTATATTAAAATTTCATAAACATGGCATAAATTGTATGGTCAAACGTAGTATCTGATCTTTTCCAATGGTTTTATTTTGCTGACTGGAAACGATAGTTTCTGAATTGGGTCCAGAGAGATCGGAAGAGCACACGTGGAGATCATATTTCAGTCAAGTTGGCTCAAGAAACAGACCCCAGTGTGCAAAATAGACCGAATTCTAAAGGTCCAAAATGCACCGAAAACCATATCAAGATTCGAGGAATACAGAGACAGCATCAAGGCTAAAGCCACCAGACTCCCCAAAAAGCAACCCCGATGCATAGCCGACGGGAATGAGCTCCTCCGCTTCCATTGCACGAGCTTCGTGTGTTCTCTAGGCCTAAATGGCTCGTCTAATTTGTGCAACTCAATTCCAAACTGTAACGTATGTAGCATTATCAAGAATGGGTTCAAGGCAAACGGAGAAACCGTGACAGGATTTTTCCAAAAAGGTAAACATCTAATGTAACATATATATAATATGACTAGTACGTGCATTTCTAGTGATGCAACATTGTAACGTCATTGAGTCGATTATTGACAGGTATATTAACGACTGCGACTAGTGGTAGGGCCCATGACCGTGCACGACTAGGATTGGACAACGGAAAGAGGGCAATGCTGGTATGCCGGGTGATTGCTGGGCGAGTAAAGAAGAACTTGGAGGGGAGCATGGATGAGTATGACTCTTTAGCTGGAGTTGCGGGAACATACCCAAATCTGGATGAGTTGCATGTTTTTAATCCTAAGGCTATTTTGCCATGTTTTGTTGTAATTTATACAGGGTTTTAGATCGACTAGTGCACATCATCGTCATTTGAAGATGATTGGCATCAACTAGTTTGCCACATTATTATTGTCAAGTTATTAACTACGTGATGAATGGATTTTGTCGAGATTGTTGAATTTTGTCCTAATTTGAAAAATTATACTGAAAAACAAGACTCTATATGACACAACCAACTTCATCATGAGATGATGGGACTGAACAAGAGCACACAGCAAGTAGAAGCATGCGTTTTTTTCTTTTTAACCGAACATATTCATTATGTGTAGTTTATTAAAGTGAAGATTATTTTTCAAACAGGATGCATGATAATATTTCTTCAGTTGTTATTCTCTGACTTTGTCTCTTAGCCTGAAACAATGGTCGGGAGTGTTTTATATATGTTTGTGCTACGTTTCAATCTCAAGTGGTTCTCTGCTTTTCAATATAAAGGTTTTGTACCATTCATTTGGCTGATTATTTGGACATTATGACTTGTTTGATTAAAGTAATACAGCACCATAGTATGGACACTTATCAGTAGTGTATTAATGAGAAATTCTAAAGAGAATTGACCTCCCCTTAAGGAGATGTCACATGTACACATGACCCCCTCTTACTGGGGGATTAGGGGGCCCACCCCCTGTTCCCCCAATAAGAGGGGTCCATGTGGGAGGAGGCCTCTTTGTAAGGGAGAGGCCCCCTCTCCATAGTCTTACTCGTGTATTAATCTTGAAAACTGCAAGCTTTCTTTAATAACACTGCGAATTTAAGAGTGTAATTTTGTTCACCCCTTTTAACAGGGGTATCTTTACCCTATGTTATAGAGGGTTAGAATTATTATGGGGATGGGGAGAAAGAACATTTAATAAGAGAGAGGGGGTTAAAGTAATAATATATATATATAGAGAGAGAGAGAGAGGAATTTTAGATGTTGTTTATTTTATCAATTTATAATTTTACCTACTACTGATTTGATATTTGATTTGATAATTATTTACTTACAATTACATATTTTTCACTTTTTTACAATTCCAATATACATTATAAATTCTCCACATTTTGACAAATAAAGAGCATCGAACAAGCTCTTAGATTACAGTCATTGATTAATTTATTTTTCTTTTTTAGTTTTTTTCTCTTTTCTAATATTACCTTCTTATTTGGACAAAATCAAGTCAATTTTTTAACCGAAACATATTCAGTATAGGTCTTAAATTAAAGATCTTATCAACTACTTTAATATGAGTTAATTTTTAAGATATAGTTATAAGTATGTCACCCGATAAAATATATCAAAGAGAATAATTAAAAATATTAATTTTATTTTTTAAATTTTTGACCCATATCTTGCTTTTCAATTATTAATTCAAGCAAATTCTAAATAGTATTTACTTGAATTAATATTTTTATTTTTATTATTAAATAAGAAAATAAAATGTAAATAATTTTCTTATTTAAAAATATTCGTTCAAGTAAAGATCATTTATAATTTACTTGAATTAATAAGTTTGAAAACTTGAAAAGAAAGACATGGGTCAAAATTAAAAAATAAAAATAAATTAATACTTTAAATTGTTCTCTTTGATGCATTTTATCGGATGATATATTTATAATTGGATCTTAAAAATTAAATCATATTAAACTCGTCAACAAGATTTTTAATTTGAGACCCATATTGAATATGTTTCGGTTAAAATATTAACCTGATTTGACAATAATATCAGAAAGCCAAAAAAACTACTGCCTCCGTCTCACAAAGAAAGTCCAGTAGGTAATTTTACGTGGACTAAAAAACAATAGTTAATATAGTTGAAATATTAAATTTTATTTTAATTTTCTAGATATACCCTTATATCTCATTAATTATTTAAAAAACTTTCAATGTATAGGCAGTTGAATAACAATAATTAATTAGAGATACATATAGAAATGAAATATTAAATATATATTCAATATAATAACTGAACTATCTTTTTGGGATAGCTGAAAAAAGAATACTGGACTATCTTTATGGGACGGATATAGTAAAAAAATGAAAATAAATTGACCGATTAAGAGACAATAATCTAAAATCCCTCTCTCGCTCTCTTATTAATTCTTTTTTTCTCTCTCCCCTTTAATAATTCTAATCCATCCTTTAACGGGGGGTAAATTAAAAGGGGTGAATAAAATTACACACCAAATTTCAAAGTACTTTTTTTTTTTTTTAAAAAAAAATAGAAACGAATATAAGCAGAAAAAAAATTCTCAACCGTACATAAGTAGAGACAAAAATGATAGAAGAGAGAGTTACAATTTTACCACCTGGCAAGAAGCAAATGGATGAGGATTAATTAAAGGAGTAACGAATGCATCGCACAAGGAATTCCAAGGAGAGCTTAATGAACATATTAGTCAATTATCAAAAGAAGAAGTACAAAAGTGCAAAATCTCATTCTTCTTATTTTTGTTGGGTTGATTGTATATATATATAACTTTGTTTAGTGACTCCCGCGATATGCAATAAAATTACTATTTTCACTTCATAAAAAGAAAAAGTAAAAGGCTTAGATATGTACAAACATAGAAAGCGGGGAAAGATGCAGGAATTCTGAATGAAAACGGGGCTCACATTGTCATTTCTTGCCTTCCTGGGCCAGAATTATACTCTATTATGAGAAACTCCATCTTTCACTATATAAAGCTAATAATAATGGGACAGGATTACTTGTTAATTTTATTGGTCACAACTCATTTCTATTTAAAAATAGAATCTAGTCAAAGTAATCACAACTACCTATTTGATGAGATCCATATATGCACTACAAATTTCTATCATTTATTTCCATAAACTGGACTACATATCAATTACCAAGTTGGTAGATTGAATAATTTAACTTGTTAGTAAGGGATACTTTGATTTCAAATTCTTCTTGAGATCGGATGTTTAACTTGTTAGTAGAGAAAGTGTTTTAATACATATCTCGATTCAAAATCGAGGGTGAGACCATATAAAATACAATTCAAAAATGTTGAGAAGCTTTCGCTTCGCGCTCTGATAATTAAGTGTATTGTGAGTTACTCACAATGAAATCTTGACGACGGGCTGAAATTTCGATCACATACATATATCACCTCCTCATTTGGGATGATCCGGCCACATAACTTTAATTTAATACCTACATGATTGAAAAAAAGGGTGAATACAATGTACTCAGTGAATACAATATGTGTTGGCTCATGATGAAATGAAAGAAGGTCATAATACCACAAAGAAGTCAATCATAAGCATAAGTTTGGTCACCACTAGCTTAACCTCTACCAGTAAATGCAATATACAAAGATTCAATAACAATTCAAAATGGTCAAGACCACATAGTAAGGCTATAGTATCACAAAGCAAAGCAAACGGGTAAACAGTGTCACTAGCGATGCCTAAGAACAATAACAATAGTTTATCTAAAATATTGGTGTACCGTCAATAATCAAATATCAAAGCAATATAATAGGGGCATAAGAAATAATTACACACAATCAAATATCGAATACCAAAGAGATTTAAGGAAGGAATGAGCTTCGAAGAGGAGGAGCCAAAGCACATGTTATCACCTCAAATATTCCTCGAATAATCGCAAGTGAGAAGTGCTATTAAAGTCTTGATATTCTTCTATTAAAGCTATTTTTCAAGCTATAATCCTTTTATACACGATAAGGAATCATTTTCAAGTGAGAAACTAGATATTTGATGAGTTTTTAGGGTTGTTTTTCCGCCATTGCCAAGGTTAAACGAATTTTAGAGAGTTTGGGAGACAAAGGGAGGTTGGTTGGGTGTTTGGAAGTTTGAGGACTCCTTTGCCCTTATATAAGAGTTAGAATTCAATTGATTTTAATTAAGTTTTGAGTTCCACCAATAGGAGCAAGACACGTGGTGTGTTTAAGACCATTTGCTTGAAGGGGTGATGTGGCCAAATCTCGTTCATTTGTTTATTGTTTAAGGAATCCTTATACGTTGCACTGTCTTGCAATTAAGTCACCGTGCTTTGAATTATATCAATTGAGCACCAAATTCTTTCTTTCATTGACATTTGAATGTTCTTTCTTTCATTGACATTTGAACGTCAACCTTGGGATCTTTTAATGTAATTCGAGCAATTATGTCATCATCGTCAATCACGTAACTTAATTCGGGGTTAAATTTTTCGCGATGTTACATTATATATGTATATTCAACTGCTAAAGAGATTTCAATTAATCCTCCTCATAAAAGAACTATCTACTAAATGTTAGAATGACTGAATGAGACACCTAAACATGTTTATTATTGTTTTGAGTAGTGCTATTATCACTGGTGCTAATGATAATGATATTAAATGATAAGTCCAATTTAATAAATCACATATTTTCATATTTAATTACACTTATCATTTAATAATGACAACACATTGTCACATGAGATTGTGATTATCACCACTAGTTATGAATAACATTATTTGATTATTTTTCTTTAATAAGTTGGAAATTTGGAAACTAATTTTAATGAGAGGGAGAGAGAGAGAGAGAGAGAGAGAGAGAGAATATGTAGAGTTGAATATGATAGAGATTCTACAGAGTTACTTATATTTTTCATGATAATTTGTTTCTAATTTATCATTATGACACACACACATATATAAAAGTAATTCAATTGAGGAGATACAAGAATCAATGAATATTTAATACTATCATTTACATATTTTGTCTTTTTTCTATATTATTTTTATCAACTTGTATGATAATTTTTAGATGTCGTGTTGCCCCTTCATTTTAACTCAAAATTTATCTTTTGCCATATGTCTGGCGGGATGGCAGGAGAACGGGGCAACGAAACCAAGCCACTATATGTTGCTCTAATTTTTTCTTTTTTCGTATTTTTTGCCCCCATTTTTTTTTTTTTTGTTGGGGGGGGGTTTAGAGACGGGAAAAAACGATCTTTTATGCGCATTTGTATATCATCGAAAACAGTTAAATGCACGCGATTAATTAATCATTCATTTGCTCTATCTTCTTGAACTGATCTATATTAATTGACTAACAATATTCCAAAAAGACTGCAAACTCCATTGACCTTGGACAACAAAAGATCAAAAGCTGTAAACTAGAACAACACTCACAAAAAGACCGGTTATTATGTACATAATAGATACAACTGCGCCAGTTCGACACAACATTGAAACTTCTACAATGGCAATGCTTCAATTTTCAACTTCTTTTGAAAACCGAAACTTTTCAGGAACTCTCTTGTGGAGGGGTTTCTGAGACTGTTGAGATCTCACAGAAAAAACAAATAAAAATTAATCCCCGTCATCATGATCTTGAAATATATGGATCAACAAAAATTCCAATTTGTAAGACTTTCTGCCAAAAGTAACTTATCAATCATAACTTTCTCTCCAAACTTGTATGAAAACCTCAGCGTTCCCTGTGAATTCACACATCCTTTCTGTACTGGAGAAGTCACCAAAGCACTTCCACCATTAGGATATGCACAATCAAAAAGTTCTTTCAAAGGAGTATGAATTTCACCAATATACCGGTCGCCAAGTTTTCTCTTGCAGTACAATTTTATAACAAGCATGGTGTTGTAGTTTTGCACCATGGATTCTCTTATTGTGTAATTCATAGTGAAATTCCACGCCGGATTTGTCTCTCCGTGTTTGTCGGTTGGAGTCCTCTTTTCCGATTCTGAGACTCCTCCAATTGAAACTCTGGCATGAACTTTCATCTTGGATATCAATCTCACATCTTCAAGATTCTTGGCTGATATAAGGGTTATCTCAAACTTTCTGCACTCCATTTTTAGTAAGAAGAGCTTTAGGATGGTAGATTGATGATCAAATTACATAATTATATATACGGAAGTAGACAAAGGATGACTTTAGGTAATTTACTAGCTGCTGCAGAGAAAGTGCCAAGAAGGAGAGGAATATTAGTTATAATAAAAGTATTTTGATAGTTACATAAGCTATGGATTAAAGGCTAGGAACAATCTATCTTTTACGGGTTCTCGTCACTCCTACTATTGGTCAATCGTCATTGGGACAAAATGGGAATTGTATTTGGGGTCCTAAATTTTTTTCAAAAATACAATTGGATTCTGAATCTTTCGTATAGGAAACAAGCAGTCACTTTTGCAAACCCTTTGATTAATTAGATAGAAAACATGCATTGAAGAAAGTTTTTTGTAATTCCTGCTCAGATTTTGTTAGTTTAGTCATTGACTTTTGTTTCGTTTGATATAGTAAGGTAAATGATGCTCCTAAATTATTATTTTTAAAAGAGAAAATAAATATCAATTTTCACTATAAAGATCTATTTGACTGAGAATCTGGAAGCTAAGTGAAGGATTCAAAAGTTTTTTATGTTTCTATTTAGCCAAATGTTAGAGATTTTTTTTTTTTTTTTGTTAAGAAATTAAAGGCTAGGAACAATCTATCTTCCAGTTGAATTAAGATACAAGTCTTTCTTTAATGTAGGATAATCTTGACAAATTCATAATTAATTAGTTTATTTCTATCCTTTAATTTTTTTATTTGTATAAAAAATAATAATGGGCGAATCAAATGGACAGCCTATCTAGCGTGAGCCCCCGGATGAACAAGTACCCACCCACATATAGGGCAACACTTCAAATTTACACTATTCCTTTTTTTTTTTAATGGTAAATTTACACCTCAGCTTCAAAAAAAATTTACACCTCTACTAATAATGATGATGTCAAGAACTTTATAATGTGATAGACATCTATTTTTATAATCAACGGTTTGATTCCCCCTTACAATCTTCTTGTAATGTTGATAATGAAGATGATGATGATGATGATGATGATGATAATAGTTAAAATTGAATTTGAAGGATAAAAGTTTTTTAATTAGGATTTTTTTAAATATCAACTTGCATCTTGTTAATTAAATAATAATAATAGTATAATAGTAATAACAACAACTAGTCTAGCTAAGGGGAGTCTTATGTCAAATAAATACATAGATAAATAAATAAATAAATAAGTAAAAGTGTCCCTCAAAACCCAAAAGGAAATTCATTTTTTTTTCTTTCTTTTTTACGTAAACACAACGCCACACGGCATCTAAGAGAACTATCAAAATTCTCTCTTATTCCAACTTCAATTTAAATTATTTTCGTGATGATGATAAGGTGCATATACCGGTGGGGCGATGGTGGCATAATTGTCTTATTATCCATCACCAATCCATATGAAATTCGCCTTCCATTCCATGAGTAATTTTCCAGACAATTATATTACCACTACATAAATTATTCTTTGCACCACTTTATATGTACACCACCTGTTAAAATAATTCTTTTATAAATACACCACAACCAATGTACAATTATGGTCATACTTAGAAGGAAAAAAAATACAAAGAAATATTTTATGCGGACATACTCCACCGCCGGAAAAAACTGCTCCGCTACCGTCAGAAAATGCAGCAACTTTACACAGTAAGGTTGTAGCCAAAATCCAGACAATCATAATCTTCTTGACTGACAGATAAGGCTGCGCAGTATCTTTGGATTCATATTATTGTCACTTTTTAACCATCAAATGAAATGCATCACCAGTCACCACCGTAAAAAAAATAAATAAAAAATAAGCACCACCGCCATCAATTGATATTTTTCAGCCTGGAAAGATTAAAACTCTAGTGTTACAACTGTTGATGTTCTACAATTTGTTGTAATTAAACAGCACTAATACTGACATCACATAGTTTTGACACCACCGATATTGCCGAAGGAAACTGTTGTAACTTGTAACACTACTATGTCGCTGTTTATGTCACTATCGGATCTTGTGACTTCAGTGCAATTCCAACTCCAAAAGGATGCCACTATCCCTGAGTCCGGTCCACACCGGAAATGAATTACGTGGTGTACATAAAAATGAAAAGATAAATCATATAGACTTGGTTGTATTACTGTGGGTCTTTTTGTCATTTTATTAAAGGTTATTATAGTGAAAAAAATAAATGTGGTGTGAAGAGAAATAATTGTAGTGGCAATGTAATTGCCTGAATTTTCCATGTATATGGTTCTTTTATTTGGGTTCTTCTTTGTTAATTTGGAGTAAATTCCTAGCTAATATCTAGAAAATTTTTTGTGGAGATAAGAATAAACCTCAGATTTTAGTCGTTGATATTGATATGTGTGTGTATGTATATATATATATATAGAGAGAGAGAGAGAGAGAGAGAGAGAGATTATAATGAACAACTAGTTGTAATTGGCCAACAAATTTTGAAGATAGCAACGGTATCAACATGACCATACAAAAAATTAGTACATATTTATTAGATGCAATATCTCAGACAAGCAACATTTTCACACACAACCTCGTATGTGTGAAAACTTGCATTTCTCATACAAGTAACTTTTGACTTCAAAGCCTGATATGTAAAACTTGCATTTTCACACACAACATATGCCACGAGGCATCAAGTAAGTTGAAAAAATACAATGACATTGAATCCAATCGAAGTTATTGAAGGGAAATCACAGTACGCCAAGCTAGATAGTTGTTTCCCCTAGCTATATGTTTCAGAAGCATCATAGAAAACATCGTCCTCGTCGACAATAACATCCTCAGAATTGGAAGCATCATAGAAAACATCGTCCTCGTGGACATTAATAACATCCTCAGAATTGGTAAAAACCGGAACCTCCGTCTCATCGTCCAGTCCCCTTAAAAGGAGAAACGCTCCTCCAAGGAGCATCAAGAATCCAAACTCTAGCGCCGTATGCCAAGCCGAAGGTTTCCTAACAAAAATCCGTTCACCAAATTTGTACGAAATATTCAGCCTTCCTCTTGGAGTTCCCGCCACGACATAGCTGACATTCTGTGCACTTATTCCATGATCAAACAGGTCCTTCAATGGTAGATTCACTTCACCAATATACTTGTCACTTTTAAAAGTTCTTGAACAATATAATATGATTCCAAGAGTGATACCTTGTTGCCGTACTGCTGCCTCACCTATGGTGTATTCCATAGGAAAATTCCATTTAGGGTTAGTTTCACCTTCCAAGTCAACTGGAGTTTTCTTGGCCGTTTTGGGTTCTCCTTTGATCGAAACCTTTGCATAAACCTTCATTATACCCAATGCCTAATATCCGGAAGATTATCGGCAGAAGTAAGGATAATCTCGAATTTCCTGCACTCCATGTTCGTCGGCTTGGCCATTCCAAGCACATTAATAAATGAAAGAATCCAACGTTTGTGTTGGAAATTAAAGGACGTTAATGGTCCAAGAAATTGTAGAGTTCCGTCAATTTGCAGTGTCTTCATCACGACTGCGTCCAAGTCTTCAGTCTATTAAAAGATATTCTCGAAGCCAATTAGCTAGTGGGAATCTTCACGTATAAAATAATTCTTTAATACGAAAACGTCAATTGCTATCGCCTATCAGTGGCCTTTCAAGTCCGAAAAATTAGAGCCGGCGCTGAACTATAGATTATCCTTTTGTAAAAGGTAAAATAAATAAATAATAGGATCAAATATTTCTGACTAATTAGATGGTTTGACATTGATCCACAGGAATTTTTTTTAATCATGGAGATAACAAGACTGTCACGCGCATATATAGTGTGTTGCATGATCAATTACAAGAAGCAAAGCTGGGATAATATTTGAAGATCAAATAAATTATGTAGTTCATAGAAGCAAAAAAGAAATCTACAAAATTGATCTTTTTCTAAATTCCTTTTCCAGAAAATGCAAAATCTAGTTAGTTTCAGAACTCATCACTGACAGATCAAAAATCAGTTCATAGCTCTTTGCTGCGCATTGATACTTGAATTCTGCACAGAAACCCCGCTCCTCAACCCCGACAAGAACACCCTTAATGAAATGATAGATACTCTTCATCAACTTAATTCTAAAAACTCTTCGCCTTTTTAATCATGAATATCGATATTGATGCAGTATTGAACTTTCGAAAACTCCATTCTGCGTCTTCATCTTGGTCAGCAGAGGTGCTCAGCTATAGCTTTAGCATACTAGAGTATAAGGACTTAATAACTGTTCAATGTATCATATGTATAAACCTACTCGGGTGCTCGCATTCAGTGAATCCCAAAGACACCGGCATTCTGGAAAAGGGTTTGAGTAAATTGAAGCCTTCCTGGTTGATTTCTTAACTCTTGGTACCATTATACCCTTCCGGTCACTTTCAGCTAGCATCTGTTCCATTTGATCCTTGAAAGTATCCCAACTGTAAGTCATGACAGAGTATCATCATTTCACATATTTGGATACATCAAATGCAGTAGTTTAGTGAAATTCATTCATGTGTGGCAAGCATCTATGTCGAGCATGTTCATCTAACCTGAACGCAAACAAGTACTTTTGGGACCATAACGTCCACATTGAGCAAGTACTATACGGTACTCAGTGTCAACGGTCCACACAGTTGACATCTATATTCACATGAAAATTCACCCATTTTCTAATGTTTCAAGAGAATGTTTTAACATCCACCTAGAACAACTCCAAATACACGTGAAGGAGCATTTGTAGGCGAAGTTTCTAGATTGATAAAAACATTAAGAAAAAAGATAACAAGATCACCTTGCACTCGTGTTCTGCAACAAAACTACAAGCTTGCTTTTATCGGGCTTAATGGTCTTAGCATGTCCATTGTAGATGAACCTTCTGTGGCCCATCAGAAAATGTGGGAAGTTTCCTCCTTGAGTGGTCACAAATACCTCACTAAACATGCACACCATGTAGTCCAAAGCAGCTAACCTCGAAGAATAACCCTAAAAGACGGGAAAAAAAGGAGTTAACACTTGCTTTATTATTCTGAATACTTATGGTACTTATAATTGTGTGTCAGCTACGAGGTATATCTAGCTGCCACTCAAAGAAACAGGATCACCAGGTGCAAGTGTGTAGCAGCAAATGTAGCACCTAGATTGTCACCTGGAATGAAGCAAGTTCCTCAGGATTTGCAAGTGACTCCTTAGTCTGTAGGAGCGGAAACATCTTACAGACGAGGCTCTTCCGATCTAATTTCGTTTCTCCATGTAAATCTTTCCAGAAGCCAGATAAATTGAAGTGTCATTGGCAAATCCCATACCCCTTAACATCATTCCAACCTATGCTGACAAAGAAAAACGCACCAAAATAAGAAGAGTTACTGCCAACGGACAGATTCGGTAATCTGAAGAAACAAGAAAACAATCACCTTTCCCATCTGTTTTGAAAATAATAAGCGTCATGTAAAGATAAGCACTGTGGTGTATATAGACACCAGTGACAAAATTTTGATGCAATTCAGGAGGAAATCCGACAATGCATGCATTATTCAGAATATTGTCATGAACTAAACAAACAAAATGACAAAGTTCCCCGAACTTTTATCTCTTTTTAGTTTTTCTTATAATTAAAATTTATTCTCACATTACATGCCATCAGTCTCTGCTTTTTCCTTTATTTATTTATTATTTTGGAAGTTGTCAAGAGGCGAAGGACCTCAACAAAAGAGATCTTGCCTCAAAATTTTTGAGATGAAAGAAAGCAGAGAGGCAGAGGCTTCAAATTATATTCTGAAATTTAATATTTCATTGAGCCCATATTATTTATTTTCTGCAGACAACAAACACTGGGTAAATACTAGCTTCATACATGATTTATTTAGCCCATATTAATCCACAGTTCCTTCACTGATTCTGAAAGATATCTCCATTTAAATTTTCACAAGCAATTCATAGTCATCCAACTTAATTCATCACAACTGACGAATGGCTCACAGTTGAACCTTTTTGAGTTTTTCTCATCAAAGATATGCTTCCTGATTAATCTGAAAAATAGTCTACTGCAGCTTTTCTTGCAGAAAACTAGTTTGTCTTTCATTTCTTTTTCTTTTTCTTTTTTTCCCCACACCAGCTCATTATGCTGGTATGATAAGGTGTTTGTGCAATGTCACCTCACTTCCTGTTAGGTACGCTGGCAAACTTTTGCAAAAACCTCGGGTCACTTCACTTTTGCAAACTTTTGTTTTCCTGCACTAGTTGATTAAGTATCGGCGCCTCATCTACCCAAGTCTCCTGCATGCTTTAGCATCAACATCTTAGTCTCCCAGCCTTCTGTCTTTTGTTCCGAACTATTAGTCAAATACAATTTCATGAACATACATGGATACTAAGTTTATATCACCATATGAAGGTGTTAACCATGGGTAAATATGCACATATAAAAATCCCATATACTGTGTACTCAAGATCCACAAAAACCGGTGGACTTTCAAAAAGCACAGTAAACCAAGCCTCGTTCCTCACAGAATTATGGGGGGTGCTTTAGCCTCTTCCACCATTCTTGGCTAAGGAGTCCTTGGCCATTCAGTTATGCTACCAAATCTACATGGAGATGTAAAGCAGATGAACTGCCTAACACTTTCCAATAAAATAATTGAGGGTCAAAAACATAACCCCAGAAAATGCATTGCCTAGCATCATAAGTCGTTTTATTTTCCTTCAGAAAGAAAAAACATAGAAGCCAACAAGAAGAAACTTACAAAGCTCCTTCCATATTTAAAGCAGAGTTGAACTTGAATCTGCACAGAAAGAGGTCATAAACTAACCTCCAGTGGGGTCATTGGGCACCTTCCATTGATACGATTAAGACCAGGAGCAATGACACGATTTTTCTGCTTAAATTTCTTCCCCCACCCTTTTTCGCGTATCAAGTCCATTTCTGTTTTTTCGGCCTCTCCTCCATCATACACACAACATGAAAAGGCCACCATGTCCTACACAAATGAAGATATTTGATTCATTAAGAAACTATAAACCTGTTACGCTTATACAAGTTAAGATACTAGAAAATAAGTAACATGGAAAATGAAAAACTTACCTCTTCAAATCGAAGGTGAACTGAAACATATTTCCCCGCAGAATTCAAGCTTCTTTCTGTCATTCTATTGATGAGCTCTTTCGCAAGATTCAATATAGGTGAAGAAAACCTTAGAGCTTTATAATTGGTTAGGCATCTTAAAAATTGGACATGCAGTGGCAAGCTCATAGCCAATCTATTTGCAAAGGGAGAAATGCGAATGACCCTGCCACCGAACAAAAGCAATGGATTCAAATCTAGATTCTGTATGATGAGCAAGCAATTAATTTTGGAACACTTTTGATCCCAATCTATTTGCAAAGGGAGAAATGCGAATGACCCCGCCACCGAACAAAAGCACTGGATTCAAATCTAGATTCTGTATGATGAGCAAGCAATTAATTTTGGAACAATTTTGATCCACAATAAAAATCACCATTTATTTTGTATGAGTCTAGGTTGAAGATTTCTTCATTATGGAACTTCAGTTTTGCTCTCTACCTCAAGATAACAGAACCAAAGGAGTAAATTAAAGGGGTAGCTCAGCTGACCTTGAGCCTTATGCCAAGAGAAGTGAGAAAGAAGGGCTTTCTTTACAAACAGATTGGTCGACTGTGCACAGGCAATGGTTGTAGATCATTGGTCTATATGTTGAAAATAATCCCTCTTTTTATTTTAGGTTTTTTGATCTAGTTCTACATCCACTCAAATATTCAAGTACTATCAAACTTTGGATGCACATCAGTCTATGTTAACTCGCCTACCTATCTCTTCCAACTCTAATCATATTACCTTTGTGAACAATACAAAAAATTCAACTCTTCCTCTTCTAATTTGTCATTAGTTCATGCAATTATTAATTAAGACAAAAGGTGCATACATCACTGGAAGGTAGGCATAGTTCTGTAGTTATTTACCTTTTCTCTTGCAAGACAGGGTAGACCTCGTCCATGTAGTATCGAGCAGAAGCCCAAGCTTGGACTCGAATATTTGGGATACTGCTGATGTTAAAATCATAGCTTTCCATCAATTCTTTAGGTAGATCGTGGACAACTGTAACAAAATCTTTGAGAGAGGATATAAAATGATCCTCATCATAGATATCGGCAAATTCACTGAGAAGTACCAAGAGAGAGAGAGAGTTAAGGGATAGCAGTTGCAGAGTAACACGAACTTGTGAACCTACAATGGGCACTAATAAAAGAATATACTCAAAATAATGTCGTTCCCATCTGAATGTAGAGCCATAACTAATGCCAAAGTAATAGAAATACAAGCGATGTAAAAAAGGGGAAAAATAAAAACAATGGAGGAAAAAATTTGAAAGAAAAAGATAAATAGAAAATCAAAAGAAAAATTACCAAGTACTCATATCATATTAGAGACATAATAATGTAAATGGAAAGGAGAAAACTGATGGCAAATTGCAAAATTTTATTTTCTTGTGGGTTGATAAATGCCCAATCAGGAACTTGCCTTGGATCTTTCCAGACACTATGAAGATCAAAGTGAGGGATGACAAGAGTGGCATTCAACAATCCAGCCAAAGCTACTGCATTGCAGATCTGCAAGTAGGATGATATTGTAAAACGGAAACTTCAGTTGTGCATATATACAACTCAATAATGAGTTTCGCAGCCTATTTCATCTCTAACCAGAAAAGTAAGGTCACAAATAACAACACAGGTTAACTAGAGCACCCCGAAGTAAAAAACTTCTCCCACTCTTTTAATTTTAATGCAATTAAATAAAACATGGAAATGAGTTTCAGATGAATACAAAGTAAAAGAGGAAGAAACTTCTAAGTGCTGGACTCTTGAGAGAATTTTTGAGCTGGTTTAAGGCATATGCTTTCCTGTTCATTTAAGAATTGATGACTAGAAAATTGAGGACCTATTTAGATTTCATCTCTCACACAATCACTATATCTTCTTTTATGATTCGACTTCCTATCCTACAATTATTCAACAACCACCAGCTTATAAAGATTTTCATGAATAATCGTTGAACAAGTTTGCAAGTATACATTGACAACATATGTTCTATCTCCTTTCACAGCAATATTTGCTTCCTGGAAGAATAGCAGACAAATGCTAACAGATTCAACAACTTACTGGAGTATTAAACTATGAACTTGAAGAGCTACTTATATAGGCACTGCATTTTAAAACTAAAGCAGAAAAACCAATGTGAGACCAATTTCATTTCCCGATATAAAAAGAAATAAAATACCGATGAGCGTTGCTGGTTCAGGCCACCATTAGCATCAACAATCAAGTAGTTACGAAGTCCTGACGAAGCTGAAACAGTGGAATCAATTTATTAATACACATGTCATTGAAGATAAATTACGGAGGTTCGATCAAGGATGGGTTCATCATTCTTGAAGAGAACAACAGCGGCCGAAAAAATAAAAAGATAAAAAAAGCTTTTCAGATCGGAAGAGTTGAAAACCAGAACTAGCATCCGGACAGGCTCGTTGCTCTTTCAGCTTTCTTTTATATCTCCAGAGAGAAGTCAACTACCAGACATATAAGGAACACCTCAGCTAGTTACCAAAACATAAAAGAAATCATATACAAACTGATACTAGTTAATTTTTCCAGAAATTTTCTCCAAAATTAGCATGCTTGTAACGCAAGTGGACATTAATCTATATCCATATGTTATTAGATAAGATGATAACTCCTCAGAAACAGGGTAGAGTATTTTTAACGTGAACAAATGTTTTTGAGCATCATAACTCATAAAGATAAGAAATTTGCTCATGAGTTGTCTATCATATACCAATCTGACAGTGTTGCTCCTTTTTTCTTCCCTTTATTCTTCTATCCACTTAACGTAAAGTTCCAACTCAAAATAATCATGCAAATAACAAAAGTACATTGATGCCCATATATTCAGTTAACACCAGATATTACATTATGCTTCTTAAAAGTTAAAACCAATGTAATATACACATTTCTGATTTCTCATCTGTTATTTTTATAGATGAACTCTGAAGGCTAAGGTAATACATCATGCTCTCATTTCACCCAAGAAATGAGTAACGAAACGATATACTATGATCACATAAACACATGAGCTTTGACGCTCAACAGCTAAGTGTAACCCCAGCTTGAATCCAAATGTAACAAACCATTTATTCCTAAAAGCTGATGAATCTAAGAAAATAAATAAATAAACCGAATGAAAGAATATAGCCAAAACGGACAAATGCGGGAAAAAAAAGGAGCTCAATGATACAAGACAATAAAATTACAATTATAATAGAGAATTCATGAATTCTACCTTTAACCAAGAATGGTACATAAATAATAATATTTAAAAAGAAAGCACCCCAAAAACAGAGGATTATAATTTATAAGTAAGGAAAAAAAATAAAGTTTGTAAATTTCCAAATGGACAAAAATTGTTAGATCGCATTGACTCTAATGATGTGAACAGGAAATCGACAAGTGTTCTGGCGAATTTTGTTCGCGGCAAATTATTATTCTGCAGTGGCTGTAAAAATAAATACTTCTTGCTTTTATCCGTCTTGTCTTTTTCTTCACAACTGAGCTAACCATAAATGCAATCAAGAAAATGGGAAAAGGCAAAAGAACACTTGAATCAAACCTCAATAGTAGAAGAATTATCAGACTGAATTTCAGGCCAGAGGCTCTCGAAAAGCTCGCGACTTCGGTAGAGTGATCCAGGCATTGGTGGAGGAGGAGGTTGCAGGAAAGTTAGCAAGGGCCCAGCGCAGGCGATTAAGCCCATAATGTAGAGAATTCCCAAGAAAAGCAGGTACCTTCGGTGGAATATTCTGGAAAAAATAATGTAAGAGACTCCACGGCGGCGCTGCTTGAAGGAAAGATTCAGCTTTCGGCGGAAACTGTTGGTGGCGGTGGTGGTGGGGTCTGTAGTAAACTTGTCGCCATTACTGGAGTTTAAGGCCATGCAAGATAGTGACTCCAGTTACTGTTTGTGAAAAGATGGGATTTTACCTCATGGGGTTTGATGCTTTTGAAGGCAAACAGTGTAATGGTGTGTCTGAAGTCTGAACTCTGTGTATGTGAGAGAGAATGGAGAGTGACGTCTCTGTTTTCTGGGGGTTGGGTGGGGGTGTGTGGGGCGATGGAGCCAACAATGTAGGAAATGGGAACAGGAATTACTTATTTATTTTGTCACAATATTTTCACTTTTCGCTTATGAGGATTTTTCTTTTTTTTTTTTTCTTTTGTTGGGAAGTTTTTGGAGGGAATGACACTTTGACCGTTAAAGATTTTACTTTAGCAGATAGATAGTTGAATAATTATTAATGTAACTTTATCCCTTAAATTTGATTGTTATAACCTTCATAATGCTAGAATATATTGTAAAATTAGGAGGAAAACTGTCTAATAAAGTTTTTTAAAAAAAAGATAATGGCAAAAAAATTTTATAAAAAAACCTTTATGTATTGTAGAAAAGTTTGATGAAAAAAAAAGAAATGACTTTTCATTGCCAAAATAAAAAGGTAAAAATCCCTTAGAAAAGGGAAAAAAGAAAAAGGTAAAAACAAAAAATATTAAACTATTCATTGGTTACTTAGACCCCCACAACGTGCTGTTGTGATGATAGGAGTCGTTGGACGAATGGGAAGGACAAACAAGTCAAAAGGAGGCCCGAATGGGAATAGGAAAAAGCGGCGCAAAGCAGTTGATGTCAGCACATGGGATGTAAATTTGTGCGGAATTGTCATCTTTTATATTTATAGGGGAATTCGGACCGGAATGTTTCTTCCATTTTCACTTTCTACCGGAATCTCCGGCGGCATTTTGTTTTTTAAGTATTAATTTAACATTTAACATAACATAATCATAACCTAATTATTATTTAATTTATAAGAATCTTTGCCAAATATGGGGCATAAAAATGTAGTTACTCTTTTTATTTATACAGAAAAGTATTGGGTGCTACCACGACTCATATAGATGGTCTAATATTATCAAAGTGAATTACTCATACCATCGATCAAGAGGTTGATTTCCCTCCCATTGTGTTCGAAAAGGAAAGAGTATTGAGTGTTGGATCGAATCCCCCTACCCCACCCCCAAAACAAAGGCCCCATTCACCTAACTTGAAAACTGGCAGTTGTGTCCACCTTGGTCTTCAATTTTCAATTCTTGCCTGTAGTGTATTCTCTCAACCTGTTCTTTCATTAGATTTCTGCAATTGAGAGATTTGTAGACCAATTCTAGATTCAAATCTGGGGGGGGGGGGGGGGGGGGGGGGGGGGGGGGGGGGGGGGGGGGGGGGGGGGGGGGGGGGGGGGGGGGGGGGGGGGGGGGGGGGGGGGG